>JBBPDC010199081.1:0-14305 GCA_037974485.1 Hemigrammopetersius urotaenia
ATATACATATATGTGTGGGTGTGTGTGTGTGTGTGTGTATATATATAACACAACACCTACATAATACACACACACGCACATATATAGGGTTCTGTTCCTTTTTTTTCCTCATTATTGTTTAAGGTGTTAAGTCGTTTACTACAAATGTGGTAGAGGTTAGAGTCATAAATCCTGCTGTATAACTAAAGTAATGTGCACAGTCACATTTCAAAGCTGTTCTTGTGACTGAGTGATGAACACTGTGTGATGATGGAGAATGTGACCCGTCCTTTGATGATAAAACACATGCATTTTGAGACTCCCACTAAAAGTAATCTCTGGATACTGGACAGTGACATATCACCCCGTCACCATCTCATGAACTAATGGGGGACGTGTTCGTTTCTTATCATGTATATTGATGTGATTGGCTGACCCTGTGGGCAACTGAGGGCGATCTACTTTGTCAGACTGTATTTTTCGCTGTAGAGCTTTGAAGTTCACTTCCCTCTGTGGGAACTTCTCAGCAGCAAAGGAACTGAAAAACAACTGAACATCAAGAACCTCCATGGATTTATGATGCAAATCCCTGACTGATACGTTTTGTGTGAAATTTGCAAAGTTGTATCATCAGTTTGTTTGGGGTTTAGTGAGCCAAGTGTTCATTTGTCTTTCACAAGTCCTCCCCAACTTTTCTTTGACGTTCTTGTTTCTATAGTTGAAAATGACCAATGGACCAAATGAGGGCATTCAGTTGCTATCACTTTTTCAGACCTAAACTTTTTGTGGCTTTAGGACAGTAAAACCTGAGATATGATCACGAGTTCCAGAGTAAATTGTTTTATGTCCACTATCTAAATAAACTTTTCTGTCTCTGTACTATCAATGCAGTGTCCAGCGAACCCTAGGGAAGACCTGTGAAAGCTGGAATTCAGCAGTGATTAAAGAAAAGAGCCTGGATTCTAATCATCTCATCAATCGCCACTGAAGGAGTAGTAAGAGACTGGAAAAGAACTGTACAGAAATTAACTACATAATTCAACCCAAATCAAAATGAACATGCTCACTACTCATATGGATCGAAAGAAATCAAAGCAAGAATCGACTCATTAGGCTTTTACTCATGCTTGATACACAAGTTGATTTTGATTTTGGTTGCTTTTAGATGCTATCTTAATTAGTGAAAATATCATCACTCTTTAAAATAAGTACTAGAAAGAAAGTTCCATGCACCACCACTGAAAATGTTTGTAAGCTGATGACCTACACACCTCCTTACAGTTCCCTCAAAACGGTCTTTGAAAGCAGAACCCTTAAACTGGTATTGAGCCTTTTTGTGAGAGTTAGAAACATTTTTTAAGTACAAGGAGACACATCAAAAAATATATCTTTGGGTTGAACATTGAAGGGGACGTGAAAGAAATGACAAACACTTTGCATGATTTATTTTTTACAGCAACACGTAAAACACCAGAAAGCATACCAGTGCTTGAAGAGAATCTTTAGTAGTATGTTATGCTTGACAGAGAACCAGAGAACATTCAGAGAACAACATCAATTTATTATATCAGTAAAACCAACACTAAGGCCAAGTTAAACTTGCTTGTGAGGTTGTAACCCTACTCCCACAACTTATTCCTCTTACACCTATTCTGCACATAATGTAAAGGTTCTACACCAATTACATTTTCCTAGAGCTGTATGGCCAAAGAAAGAACTTGAAGAATGCATGAGGCCCCCACTTCAATTGCTCAGTCTCAGTGCCTACCATATGTATCCGTTTCATAGGTGTTATTAAATATTACATAGAGATTAAATGTTAAATTAAACATTACATAGGCCTAGTAGTTCAAAAAAGTCTTGAATAACCAATTTCATCAACTATAATTTCAATGTTGAATACAATTAATTCTGCCCTCTGCTCTTGTATGATCTGTGCCGGATTCATTCCTTTCTCTCCTGTATTTTTCTACGCGTTCTGATACTGTTGTTCTGGGGTTGTTGTTTATTTGTGGATGCTCTGTAGAAAGGTATAAGAATACAGTGTCTTCATCCACTAACCAGGGCCGTCATCAGCTGTTGACGGATGGTGCTTGGACCCCTCTCGGGTGACACTGTTGCTCTAACAGATCTACTCTAAAGAGGTTTGTGTCACTGAGCTTGGCATCATGGTGCATAGCAAACACCAGGCTGCAGGAGGCAGACCTAGCCCACCACTGGGTGCCTCTAATCAGGCATGGGGAGGAGGATACTCCCCCTGCTATGAGCTCTCAGCTCTGATAATTAGACAAGCTTGAGGTTTCAGACTTATCCTCAGGAATCTCCCAAAGAACCCACAATCTCTGGAGTTCTTGTTTTTCAAGCCATTCTTTAGGAAACGGCTGTTATTTAGACATGTTTCCTGTAAATAAGTTGATTAAGCAATGTTACCGAAGAATGAATTATGCTTATAATGCACTTTTACGGGACATAAGATCTCCACATTAAAGCACATATTTATTGTGAACTCATACTATAACACAATTTGCAGATAATATAAGTTGTTTGCAGATATTGTAACAGGACTTCATTCATTTGCAAAGCTTTTTGTTTGCCATTATTTAGACTTTGCCAGCATCTGTAAATATAAATTTCCATTCAGAGTTGGAAAGTTAGTTAGTATACCAACATCAATATCAATTCTGAAGTTCTGGAGCTAATGTCAAACTGTGTTCTCAGGCAATTTACGTGGTCCTCACACGATTCACAAAAAAGTTTGTGTGCAAAAATAATGTATACCATGTCGCCCTCTGCAGGTGAAAATTGGCTCCTGCCAAAAAGAGTTGAGCTTGCTCTAGGACTTCCATCCTCTTGTGCCATGTGATCTGTAAGCCTGTCCCACTACTACTCAGTAACAGCCTGCTGTGCATCAAAGTGAACTACATGAAGAAAAACTTCATCAGCTTGTGGAGCAAAGCTCAGAGAGGGGTCACAAAGACTCCCAGGCTAGATGGAGACTGTGTAGTGATTATACTGCACAGCTGGACTTACTACAGTGAAATAATACTGCAGGGAGAGTGTGAATTAAATCATTTGTGGGGCTAAGGGGACCCCAATAGGTGTGTTTGTGTGTGCGTGAGTGTGTGTGTAGGTGTGTATATGTGTGGATTGCCTCTCTGAGTCCTAGCCTGATGGAAAAAAAAATAATCTAGAGAGTCATGTTGCCCTAGGACTATAATTTGACTGCTAGACTTCTCTTAGTTTGGTTGACCTGACTTGCTGTCTTTTGTAGTCAGGCTTTTCAATAATCCTTTGTAATGTCTTTATATTCTTTCATTTTATGGCTGCACCACTGTAGACTTCTTTTTTAGCATTTGACATAAACATAAACATTTGATATTAACATTAACATCATCATTTAAAAAATCTAACTGAAATCTGGAGACTGAGTGGGCAGCCGAAATGCTGATTTTGTGTTCCTGTAGCCATTTCTGTGGATTTTGGTGTGTGGTACTTACTTTGTTGTAGTGCTTCAGCCTTCAGGCAGAGACACAATGACTTTTTTACAAGAACCTGAGGACTACTAGCAGCAAAACAGCCCCAAATGTGACTAGTCTCACTGATGTTGTCAGTAATAATATTGTCTCTACAGGTTAAACTACTCCAGCTTGAATGTTTTTTTCTCTCACACTTAACTCTGACACTTAAACCTCAGTACTGTGCTCAGAAACGGACTGGTCCCCAGCTCTGATCCTGATCAATTAATCTATTCATCTATTAATTGTTAGGTTTGGCAACTGTGTCTGAGGAGTGGAACTTGCACACCGCCCCTCAGAACTGGAGTTGGGGATCACTGAGCTACGGTTTATGTAATTAATGACTTCATAGACATGTCTGTTTTCAGGTTAAAGTCAGTCAAAGTGCATTTGCATCAAAGGGTGGAAAAATGAGTAGACCTATAACTCAGGGGTCTGAGAGAGCTCCATTGAGTTACTAAAGTATAATACAGCTACAGCCAGAATACCCTGTTCATCAGTGATGCAGCGAGTGGTGTTATATAGTGTGGGATGAGATGAGCTGTATGCAGTGCTTTGTCACACATAATGTATATGAACAAATGAACCAGATGAACAATGCATAGTTTGCTAAGCTTATTATGCAGTTAAATTGAAGAGAAAAATCTCTCTCTCTCCCTCTCTCTCTCTCTCTCTCTCTCTCTCTCTCTCTGTGTATCTGTGTAGGTGGGTTTGCCGTATATACATTTAGGCCTCTGACTGTGATTCATCATTATCATTATTTATCCGTGAATGAGCGCTGCTCTGATTCAAACTCTCAAAAATAACACAGTGTGTGTCTGTGAGATGTTCTTGTGTGCTGAAGCACTGATAATGAAGAAAGAGACAATTGATGCACTTTAACTCAAGACAAACTGAAGCACTTTACCTCCAGTAAGTCACCTCTCCTCCCTCCTTTCAGTGACGCCTTTGGATTCTTTCCTCTCTTTGGAAAAAGAGCACTGCAAAGTCACACTAAAGCAAAAGTGCTTTTCTGAGAGACTACTCAGACAGAAAAGTAGTTCATTCAAAGCAGCCCTGTGCTGAAAAGAAGCTGAGCTATCCACAGGAGATATCCACAGATCATTCAGAACACTGTGAGTTAATATATGAATATATAAGTGTTTTATATAAAAATCTGAAGTGGGGATGAAAAAGATTTTATTCACATAATAATTGTTTCTGGCAAGGTGTTAATAAAAAATAACCAGAATATAAACAAAAACCAGCAAAATAATCTGTTAAGCAGAGTGGTTTAACATTAATTACACAGGTCAACACATTTTTCTTTAGTAATCACCAGAAACCACAATACACTTTTCTAAAGCAGTTTTTCATGCTGATTTCCGATTTGCTTTCAGTTTCTTTCAGTCACATCAACTTTTTGAATTATGAGTAATATTAGATTTGAAATAGACTTGATTTGAAATAGATTTCAATATTTTCAGTGCAAAGTCAGACAGACTTTGGCATAGATATAATGATCAGTGTCAGTCAGCTACTTTTACCAACTTTCATGCAATATATAACTAGCTTCATCACAAACACTGTACATGTTGGGGAAAAACTAAACACTGATTTGAAATCAGCATGACATACTACAAAACCCACATAAACTTATCTATATTGACCTGTGTTATTGGATTCCAAAATTATATTTTAGAAATATGTAATGTGTTGTATGTTCGATCTTCTGATATATTTTATTTGTTAAAATAATTCACTATTGAGAATAGACCATTGAGTTGGATGAAAGCTACCAGAAGGTGGCAGTGTTAGAGTCCAATGGAAAAAACGGAACCTCTGACAAAATGATTTGATTTTAATTCAGTTTATAGGCACATGCAGAGGTGATCATAGTAGGTTTGAAAGGTGGGATCACAGTGAGTCTCCAGCTCCTATTCAGGGGCAAATAAGCACCTTAGACAGCTGAATAAATATCTTTCATCTGCAGCCAAATCATTCCTTTGCAGATAAGATTGGTTGTCCTTGCTCTAGATACATCATCAGCAACTAAAACAGCACTTCATTTTTTCAGCAAGGTCGGATCATCATTTCTATTTAAAGGGAAAACAGGACTAAACTGTCATGATAATGCTTTTAATATGAAACCTATATGACCTTTTTTCAGTCCATTATTCAACATACCCAAATTATTCAGACCATTATTACAACATACCCAAATATAATCACACTGGAGATGCATGACAAGTTAAAAAATATCTTGACTGTTGAAATGATCAAAAACTTTTGAGATGGTGGTTGGTGGTGGTGCAAATGTGTCCTCAAGCACTGACTTTTCAATGCCTGCATCTTACACAACTCTTCATACAGTTTCTTGAGAAAATGTTCAGAAGCAGTGGGTGTCAACTAATGCGGGTGTCTGTAAGGTGAGATTTAAGGTTGCCGCAACCAAAGCAACACACAGCAGACCATACGGCACCACCCACTTCAGAGCCCACCTTCCATCTTCACCACCAAAGACAGTAAAAAAGAGAAAAGAAGAGAGAGTATCATTCCAACTCCTTTGTTCCCTTTTACTCTGCCTGCAAATGTCCCCTTTTAACTGAAACACATAAACATGTTGTATCCTCCCTGCCATTGTGTGATACTGTATACAGCACATTCAGCACCTGCACTGCCTGGGCTACTATTGTATTCTCTGAGTGGGAATTTATCACCTCAGGTCTTTAGGGAGGAGTCACTCACAGCACTGTTTATGTTTCATTAAAGGAATATTCCACAGTTTTTCCAACCTATAATCTTTCCGCCACATCTGTAGCATATGGTCGATGTTTCCCTTAGAAAAGAAAAAAAAAACACACAGAAGTAAATGGAGGACTGACCCACAGATAAACATTTATCGAAATTATGTATCTCCACACATTCAAGGAGGGTCCACTAATGTGACTATTGCTGTGGTAAATCTTAACCTCCACCCTCAGGAGAGCAGACATTATGCAAATGAGAAGATAATTGAATTGAGTGGCTTCAAAATGATAATGCTAAAAAGTGATTTAATTAGCTGAAGTTTTGAAGGGAAATTCTAGTGAAGGATCATTACAAAGATATTTGAAAATAATATAAAAACTAATTTGATTTATTGTTTCACATTACATTGAATTATCATAATATAAGTAATAAAAATCAAGCAATATTCCACATAGTTATACTGTGTTTAGCCTCAAGTTAGTTTTGCATAAAGATACAGTGAGATAGATACACAAACCTTTCGCTCAGCCTAGATTAATTACAGACTTCTAACCTGGCTAACATTACACTGACAGAAGCTTGACAAAGTGGTAGTTAAAAATTCTTGCTAAAATGCTGCTTCCCTTAGCGGTGTAGCTACTTTCACCAGAAAGACTGAAATAAATAACATGTATCATACTGCAATTTAAGACATAGACTGAGCTCAGTGTTTTGGCTTTTTTTGCTCATTAACCCCATATTTAAATACTAAATATGCAAGTAATGACATCGCTTAGTTAACTAGCTGTGTATCGCCATCTGCTGTCAGGCAGCTCTTGTGCATTTCTAAAATGGTCAGTTAGTCAGTCAGTCAGCTTGAGACAACTACTCTCACAAAGCACAAAGCTGGAATATTCGTTTAAAATATCTAAAAAGGCAAGATGAGGATGTTCTGCCGGACTTGCCAAAGCCTCTCTGAGAGTTGCGTAGAAGGGGGTCCCAGGAGTCTGGTCTGCATGGGCACACCTCTCCAAATATCAGCTCATCAGTATTCAACACAACCACCTCTACTTTGGACTCATCAGCTGCACGTATGCTCCTCTGTTTTTAAGTTTTCATCTGTGATGCAAAGCCACATGCTCTCTGAGCATCAAAATGAATGAATGGCAATATTTTCTTTGAGGATTTTAATAACAAGAGGGGCTTTGTGTAACCGTCATGGGGATACATTTTACTATGACTATATGCAAACTCGCTTTTTTGAGAAAGATGAAGAAAAGTAAAACAAATAATGGTCTGCATATTGCAATGCAAAGCTGATTCCCAATTGAGGTTGACACTACTGAGGCCTGGCAGCTTAGTTTGTGGACTTGTGACAAGCAAGTATGTTATCAGGAGTCTCAAAGCAGCAAGTTCAATGTGACCGAAGACACGGCAATAACAAGCGGGGCTAATTTGCATGATTTCAATCTAAATTTCATTATCTTGTTTGTGCCTCTGTATGTGACAACAGCATGAATATTGAGCTGCTGGACTATTTTATGAAGCACCAAAACACATTTTTGCTCTTTTCCGGTAGAAGACAGCAATAAGGTTTCTCCTTCCATCTGCTTCCATCACCGCATATGGGATGAATGCTAATTCTATTTAAAAGACATCATCTGTGGTGACGCATTTATGACTCACCTGGTTCACCCAGTGTTAGTTAATGTATGGTTGCAGAGAGAGGTAACTAATTTAAGATGGGTGTCTGAAGTTTGTCCTTGGCACTTCACTGCTTCCCAGAGCTTGGAACCTGGACATTCTTCACATTCTTGAATGGTTGTCAAGCCTGAGGTATTTACTCTGGAATTAGCTGGTTTCTCTGTTTGTTAATGATTGTCCCGTCTGTTGCTGTTGAGTGTTTACCCACCGGCTTTTGGAACTGGTGCTCGGAGGAGTAATTACAGGCTAGACTACCTGCCTGTTATTGTTTAACTCAAAGACCCATACAAGGTCCCAGACTTTCATTCCCCTCTCAGTGCTTAAATATTGCTTTTACAATGTTCAAATACTTCAGAATAGTTTCATAGTAATGGCCTTTATAAGTCTGAAAATAATGGAATAATGGAAATAAAAGGTAGTTCAACATTTTGTTTAGCTGGTAGTGTCTCACTAGGTCACATTTGTGTCTCTACGTTGAAGATGAGCTTATAGTTTTAATTTATTGAAATGTTATTGTGCAGGCTGTCTTATTTAGTTAAAAGGTGATTAAATGTTTTGATAACTTTGTGTATTTTTTTTTACATTAAGACACACAGGCAAATTTTCAAACCTGTTAATTGGAGAAAAGAAAAGGAATGTCTTTCCTGACATATCTGTATAGTCAATAATGTAACTAACCTTTTCAAAAACACTTTATTTTTTGTTTACAGCAATCCATGGCTGTGAGTCCATTTGGCCTTGCACTCTTTTCGACAGCTTAACTTATTTTACATTTAGAATGGGTTATTAGTGCCAAAAGAGATTTATTCTGAATATGTGTGAAACGTGCTGCTGTAAACATGATGCCCTTGTTTTGTTGTTGGATAAAAGGATCTGAAAAACTTGTACAACAACACTTTGTGGGCAGAGTATGGACAGGTCAATTGTGGAATTACAAATACAGTTATAAAGCAAATCAAATGCAAAGCAAAACAATGATAACCACTCTAGACTTTAAGGAGTTAACCTTAATCCTGCTCCCCAGATGCTAATGAAAGGTCTGACTGCTTTCAACATCCGCCTGCACTGAGCCCCCGCCTCTGCAGATAACCTGAGTCTGGATGATTCACTGCTGATACCACTCGTCATCTCCATCCCACACGCAAGCCCTGTGAAGCTTTTGAGGTTTGAGGTTACATGGTTTACACAGACGAGATCCAGCATAAAATACTAGACATTTATGCCTAATTGGCCTGGTTGCTCTAGGTCTGGAGAGCCAGAGCTCACAATGTTTATAATTACTAGCGAATTTGGTACATGTAGCTATATGTTATACTGTGTGTTTATTACTGATAGAAGCATGTATTGCCGACATTCAACAGAAGATACAATTTGGATTTGCGATGAGATACACTATACAGACAAAAGAGCTGGGACACACCTGTTTTCAGAGTTTGAGCTAGGTCCCTTACATCCAATAAAGGGCAATTTTAATATTTAAGAATACCAAGACATTTCGGGCAACACCATGCTTTCAACTTTGAGGACACAGTTTGGGGAAGAACCTTTTCTATGACTGTGACCCCAGAGCACAAAACAAGTTCCATGAAGACATGGTTGGATGATTTTGGTGTGAAGGAACTTGACTAGCCCACACTGACCCCAACCCCATCCAACACCTTTGGGATGATCTGGAATGGTGACTGCAAGCTAGGCCTTCTCGTCCAACATCAGTGTTTGACCTCATAAATGTTCTACAGAATAAGAGGGCACAAATTCCCACAGAAAATCCAAAATCTTGTGGAAAGCCTTCTAAAAAGAGTGGAAGCTGTAATAGCTACAAAGGGGGACCAACTCTATATTAAAGTCTATGCATTTGAATGCAATGCCACTAAAGTCCCTGTTTGTGTAATGGTCAGGTGTCGCAATACTGTTGTCCATATAGTGTACTGAGCTTACACACACATACACACACAAACACAAACACGCACACACACACATACAGACACACGCACACACACACACACACACTTGACACACACTCCTTCTTTCTTTCTCCCATTTTCGAATAAGGATTCATGCCCGCACTTCCATCACCCAGTGAGCAATCTGAATAAAATATCAAAAAGCAGCCTGGAATGCGATTGACCTTTCAGGGAGATTCATGGCCTGGTCCTGTTTTCAACTCCTGCCACAGCATTAACCTTATCTAGCAGGTGGATAATGGACTCCTGACTGCTGCAGTAGTCACCGCGCAGCACTGTATTTCCTTCACTCCCCGTCTGCTGGTATCATCCATTTTGCCCATCTCTGGCCTCCCAGACAGTCGGAATACAGTCTCCACAGTATTTCCTTACTGTTCCGCTCTCAGGCAGGAGGGGGCATTTCAGAGGCTTTTCATGGGAACTGTTTGAATTGAGTCTATTTCTGGCCTTGGCCAGCTGTGCTGAGCTTCAGGCATTGGCATTGGCACTGGCGTGTTATTGGTGTCTCACATTTCAAAAGACATAAATGAATGCTGAACAAGAAATTCATAAAATGTACTTCCTCCTAAATGTTTTTGGCTTGGTTAAATGGTTCCTGGAAGTATTTGAATTGGTGGTGGCGTAGTGGGTAGGATACTCGCTTCTAGACCAAGATGTCATGGGTTCCAATCCTACTTCAGCACACCACCACTGGGTTCCTGAGCAAGACCCTTAACCCTGAGTTGCTCCAGGGAGAGACTGCCCCCTGTAGGAAGGGAATGGAAGTCGCTTTGGATAAAAGCGTCTGATAAATGCCGTAAATGTATTGAACCTCTCATGATTTGACGGTTCAAACTGTATATCTTTTTTTTTTTTATTATGTTTCTTTATGTGTTCATTACAGCAATGTTTCCCTATCCTTGCTCCTGGAGAGCCACTGCCCTGCACATTTTACTGTTCTCACTTCTCCCAATATACCTGATCTAGTGTTACAGCAGGCAATGTACTAAGGCACTGGGCCTCCAGGGCCGGGGTTGGGAAACACTGCTCCTGGGATCCAAAGTGGTTCTTCAGTGACATCATTCTAAAAAGTCCCTTTGGAACATTCACTTTTAAGAAGAAATCAATTTTTGTCATAAGCCAGAAGCCCACATGACCTCAACCTCATCCCTCTCACAGACCCTCAGCCTGTGAGATCAGGTCTTCTAGACTACTTTTTGAAAACATGCCTTCCTTTTCTGATCAGTTCTTCAAAACATCTATAAAGAATTGTAATTTCTTCCTCCACATAAACAAAGAAAATCTCTAAAGACAATGAGATTATCTTCAAAAGGCCAAATGCACTGTGTTCATACAGCGAGTACAGAAAAGAAAATAATCACCCTCTTCAAAATATTCACATTTTCTTGCTTTGCACCCTGAAATAAAGACACACACAGTTGTATTTACTTAATGCAAATTAACATTCAAGTGAAAGATATGAGAACAGCAGATTAGAACATAATAAAAATGTATTAAAAACTGAGAGATGGATAAAAGATCGCCGACTTCCTAATAAATACTTGTAAACCCAATCAGGTGTAACTAATCACCTCCTCCATTGCACACCAAGATAATTGGCTTCTACCAATGATCAATTCTAAAAACATCTATTCCTGAACCATTTCAATGGGAGTGCAACTGAAAGCAAATCATTGTTTTTCAACCCTTAACCCTTTCCTTAAACCTTAAAACCTGAAGCTGTCATGTTTGGTCAGTGGCTGTTAGCGCCACTGCTTTTCTGTTGGGTTTTTGGGGCTTTTATTTTGGAGTTTTTGTTCATGTCTGTGTTTTGGTTCACGTTTTCACCTGTCCTGAGTTCTGTTTAAGTAATCACGTTTTCTGATTGGTTTCTGTTCCAGGCATGTGGTGTATTTAGGTTCGGTTTTGTGTTAGTGTATTCATGAGTCCATCGCCTGATGTTAAAGCGTTCTGTTCTTGTTCCTGGTGGCCATCGTGCCCTTTTCTGTTCAGTTTGTCTCTGTAAATAAAGTTCACGTTTAACATGGACCCCTGGCTGTCTGCCTACTCCTACACGCTTCCAGGTAGCTCAGAGTCTGGGCTTCGCGGCCCGGCTCGTGACACCTGTATTTTAGGAGTGGTGAATGTTAAGTGGCCAGAATTTCTAATATATGTGAAGCTGAAAAAAACAAAAACAGATAACGACAATGAAAAATGTCCTGCAGCCCCAGAGCCATTAGCAGATTTTGTCAGAAGTGATTGAAAGTGTTATTGCAATATTACAAAATACATTATTTAGTTATTTGCCCACAGCTTCAATTGTTCACCTGGACTGTTTCTCAATGCCTTCATCTTCAGCAGAAATCAAATCTAATCTATGGTATCTTTGGTAACTGACTGCAAACTAAATCAATGATGTCCATGTTCTACTAAAGCAGTGTCATATCATATACATTAAGCATGTATGAAACAGGCACGCAACTCTAAATGCACAGTTCATAGGCAGTGTGCTAGGTCAGATCCAAAATGTGCTATTCTCCCTCATGCATATTTAGTTGAGGGAGGGCTGTGCAAATCCTAGAAGGTTCGTACAAAACAAGTTGGAGGTACTTCACTCGCACCTGATTACATTCTTCTCAATTTACTAAAGTTTGCAGCATTCATTTTTGAGTGAACAAATGTTTGCCAACAAAAGAACACTGTTTAAAATATTGGGATCAAACATACATGTGAGAAAAGAGGCAGTATCGAGCATTTCACAAGGCAGCTGCAATTTGCGCTTGCTGTGCGTTTTCTTATTTAACACACTATTGACACTGCTATTCAATCCTCATGTTCGTTTTCTGTTATTTCTCCAGTTTGTTGAATAACTGTTATTAAACTCTTTGTTCCTGTGCACACAATCAGTGAGTCAGATTGCACAGTATATGTAATTAGTTGCAGTTTTAATAAGTTACAAATCATGGATATTAAATTAGCCTTCACTGCCAGTGCATTGTGGTCACACCAAGGCATGTTTTGCACCGTGCCTGCGTTCATACAAACATCTAGGGTTTATAGAACATTACATAAGAGTTATGGATAAGAGTGTCCACTAAATGCCATAACTGTTTGCTTTACAGTCTTCCCTTGGCAATGTTTTCTTTTTAAAAAATCACTTCACACTTTTACTTTCACAGCTTATAGGAAGAGTGGTTATGGAAGATACAGCATGTGCTGGTGTTCAAAATGACTTTGCCAAAGCACATTAATAATTATAAGGCAGTGTTTTAATATGTTCTTTCAAATATTTTAATCATAAATTAATAATTTAGCCAGTTTGGTTTACTGTGGCTGAAGACCCAAGTGTCAGAGTGCGGGCCGCGAAGCCCACACTCTGATTTACCTCGGTGCAACCAGGGACGAGGCAGGCAGGCTTCCATACTTGAACTCAGGTTTATTAACAGAAACAAAACGAGAACGGGAAACAGGAACGAGAAACACGCAACACGAGGCGATGGAGACATCAGGAACACAGACAAACACAGGCTTATATACATCATGACATCACGGGAAACACAAGGCAGCTGGGGAGCACAAACAGAAACCAGGTGCGGACAGAAACACGTGACACAGGCAGAACCAAACAGAACGGGGCAAAATCAGAATACAAACAGGAACCAAAAAGCAATGGCCCTAACCGGCCACTGACCTAGCCGTGACACCAAGCCAACAAATTCTTACCATAAATGATTTTTAAAAAATAATAATACTCCTAATAGACTGTTTGTAGGAGGGACAACTTTGGGAAATTATTTCTGCAAATTAGGCGTCTCCCAGTCTCTATAGCTAAATATGTACATATGATTTGCCAACCAGACACTGCAGGTGATTCCATAACATAACAGAGCTGTTTAAAGAGAAGCCAAACTATTTTACTTCTAATGTGACTTAATACAAAGAGTTTTTATATAATAATATAGTAATTTCATTCTTCATGGCAGCTTTCTTTTGAAGTGATGTTATATAATACGAGTTTAGGCTGATGGTTACATTGTTAGCATCAAAAGAGTTTCAAAAGCAAGTGTTGTTGTGAGACTTCCTTTAACAACAGCAAAAGACCAATTGGACAGATACACCAGGCTCAAAAACATGCTGAATATCAAAAGTATACTATTTGAAATATTGGGATCAGACCTAAGGACACTTTTAGAAGCATTGCCGCTGCCTACTGGGCAAGCATGGGCGTGATTAGCGTTAATTAAATTAACTTTTGTTTTTTTGCCCTGAGAGTTAAATTAGCTGTTGTGGCTTAATTCATGACATAGCAGTAGATACAGCATGTCCACATGTTCACAGGAACACAAATGCAAGAAACGTTCCATACAGTTCAAATGTCATAATTACACTCAACAAAAATATAAACGCAACACCTTTGTTTCTGCTCCGATTTTTCATGAGATGGACTTAAAGATC
>JBBPDC010199179.1:0-14298 GCA_037974485.1 Hemigrammopetersius urotaenia
ATGGGCCGCCTTGGAGAACCGGTCGACGATGGTCAGGATGGTGGTCTTACCACGAGACTCCGGCAATCCCGTGACGAAATCCACAGCGATGTGGGTCCAGGGTCGGTGAGGAACGGGGAGAGGTTGGAGGTCACCGACCGGAGGAGTATTAGTGTTTTTGTTCCTGGCGCACACGGGACAGGCTTTAACGTACTCCTCGGCGTCCCTCCTAAGGGACGGCCACCAGAAGGGTCCTTGGAGGAATCTTTGTGTACGTAGCACTGAACTGAAATTCATACACGGGCGTTTTCTTTGGTATGCCTGTTGATTCCTTTTGTATAAGTATGGTAAATACAGTAATAATTTAATGCATTTTTAGTAATAAAAATGTAAGAGTAATCACCAATCATATTTACAGTTTAATAATTTACTGTTCATCCACTGGTGAGTTGTATTAATAATTGGCTCTAAAATACATGAAGAATTATATATTGCCACGAAATAAAATATTGTATCTGCTCTTTCCACAAATTTGCTGTTTTTTTGCCAAAATTATTAGTTTGGTTCTAAGAAAAAATGACTGAATTTGAAACACACATTTCATTTTAAATTCAGCTAAA
Organism: Hemigrammopetersius urotaenia; assembly: GCA_037974485.1. Classification (NCBI taxonomy): domain Eukaryota; kingdom Metazoa; phylum Chordata; class Actinopteri; order Characiformes; family Alestidae; genus Hemigrammopetersius; species Hemigrammopetersius urotaenia. Next base: position 600 of record JBBPDC010199179.1, read on the forward strand.
TACATTATCCTTAACAAAAATGTATACAGGGCCTACTGTTGGCCTAAATGCCAGGCCTCTGGCCTCTTATCATACCCCGCAGCATTGGTGTTCCTCAAACCATTCCATACTTCCATGAGCGCTGGAAGAATTATAAGATTTTAAAAATACTTTGCTTCATCCCCCAATGCCCCCCTCCCTTTATCCACCTAGCAATTTGTATGAGCGGAACACACAAAATGCATATCCTCCCAGAAAATACCCTACAGCTATCACTATCCCTCCCTTCTGGCCATTATATCATAAGCTCTTTCTCCATCTTCATAACATCATCTGAATAAAGCATAGACGTTATAATACAAAGCACAATGGCATGCATGACATTGTGCTTTGTATTATAACGTCTATTATATATTCAGGTATTTTATTTCTGTATTGTTCTGTCTTGTGTGAGTGTGCAGTCGTGATGTGAACAATTTCCTCCGGGATAAATAAAGTTCTCTAATTCTGATTCTGATAAGGACAAATGCTGGCACAGAGCTAGAAGGAGAGAGACAGAGATAGAGACAGAGACAGAGAGACAAAGAGAGAGAGACAGAGAGAGAGCTAGAGCGGTTTAATACGGGCAAATCGCGCTGCTCCGGAAAAGTCCCGAACACTGCCTGGCTGTTGGGACTTCTCCAATTTGGCTGAATTTAAACCTCTCTCTTACTCTCTCACTCTCTCTCTCCCCTTCTTTCTCTCTCTCTCACTCTCTCTCTGTCCCCCTCTCTCTCTCTCTCTCTCACACACACACTCTCTCTCTCTCTTTCTTTCTTTCTCTCTCTCTCTCTAAAGAAATGAAAGCGTTTCAAATTCAGTCATTTTTTATTAAAACTGAACTAATAACAAATTCGTGGAAACAGCAGATATATTTTATTTTGTGGTAATATATAATTCTTCATGTATTTTAGTTATTAATTATTAATACAATACGACTCGCCACGGATGAACAGTAAATTATTCAACTGAAAAAATGATTTTTTATTTTTATTAATAAAAATACATAATTACTGCATTTGCCCTACTTATACAAAAGGAAAGACCAAAGAAATACTCCCGCATACCAAAGAAAATGCCTGTGTATGAATTACAGTGTGTGTGTGTGTGTGTGTGTGTGTGTGTGTGTGTGTGTGTGTGTGTGTGTGTGTGTGTGTATACAGGGGCGGACTGGCAATCTGAGCATTCTGGAAAACGGTTTACAACCATTGTGTACGCACAAAACGTGACCTAAAAGATGCATACGCCTCTTCCTGCGCATACCTTGCGATCTATAGAAACAAACTTGACGGCAGAATGTGCGCATATTTACGCCAACTCTGACCCATGCCTACGAGCAAATTGGTGGGAGGGGGGAGGAGTGCAACCGCGGGTGAAGAGGGTGAGCAAAAACGTGAGTGGCATTAGTACATATATAATAATTCTTTGTGCTATGAGTAATAAACCATACATTCATGTTCACATATTCAGTCACATATTTATAATAGTGAATAAATATATAAGTAAAATATATAATTCGACACAAATCTTAATTTAATCTACACTTTCAATGCCTAGTGCAGTAAAGAGACACGTACCCACCACTCCTGGAGGTAACCTGAGAGTGCATAGGCTATGCTAGACAGGAATAGGTAAATAAATAGCGCACTCGTGTTCATATGATTACGAACGATGTTATTGATGCTGAATGTAACTCTCTTTAAGATCATATTTCAGCATATTTACTACACATTTGAGTGTAGTGTTGTTTTTGTTTCATAGTATAATCGTGGGGTTACGTTCCAAGAACACTGGCATATAGTCAAAATTTGTTCTGTTGTGGTGAACAAAATGACTAAAAATACATATTTTTTTCATTTTTTAATAATGTAAATCATAAATATTTCCCCCAAATAATGCTCCCAAAACACTTTGTCATTTTAAACTCAGTTTAATACATTACCATTAACGAAAATACAAATGTAAGCCCATATTCATACTGTACAGTTTACACAGAATTGTACAGACTATACTGTAATACATGCATGGGCATTTTCTTTGGTATAAGCTGGTAAACACAGTATAAATTAGTGTAGTGTTTTATGGTTCAGCTGTGCATCTTATTCAGATTTCATCAGTATTTAAGCCAATCATCTAAAGCTCAGCGAGTTTTTGTCCTAGAAACCACTAGAAATGTTTGTTTTAATTAAAATATTTCGATGGCACTTTGTTAATAGAATAAAAAGAACTCTTGAGATTTTCTGTGTCTCAGGCAGCAAGCAGCCTGTTAATGAGACGAAAAAGGGACTTTCCTTTTGTTCTCTGGAAGTACAAAAACAATACAGTTTTATATGAAAATGTAGCTCAATTTACATTAATATTTGGTACAAAATTAGCAAATTATATATTTCTTAATAATTTAGAACTAAATTATTAATGCAGTTTCCGCATTATTGTGGGGATTTTCACATATTTTTATCTTCTTAACTACTGCCTTTCTTTTTTACTTTGTCACACCACTGTAACCACCAAACACTTTTTTTTCGGCTTTCCATTTCACCCACCAGCACATCTATTTCAAAATGAATTATTCTTTTGTGGAGGTTGGTATAAAGCTGTTGTTTGTGTATTTGAAGCATAGGGCTGGAACCATTATAGCAGGGGTCATTTCCATTTATCCCTGGGCCAGAGTTTTTCTCAGCAGACACTGTGAGGGCCAGATGCTCTCCTAAAATAAAATACAATTAATGTTGTATATTAAGTAATATATTATTATTTGATATATTAAGTTTCCTTCCAAATTTCTGTTATTTTTTAGCCTTTGTCAATGTAACCAACTCATATTACATTAAAATTTCTCGGTAAACACAGGGTTAATGAAAAACTCTAAATAAAGCAGGCTTCACAAGCATTCGTTTAGGCTTCCTTATATACACACACATCCGTCCTATAGTTGTCATAACTGAACATCCAGTGGAAGTCTAAAAAAGACCTCATAAAAACTTTCATTCTGAACCCTCTGAAAACGTGTTTTCTACGGTTGGCCAAGACATCTAAAAGACGTCACTTCAACGTCATATTGTTTGCCGGATTGCTTATGTTGATAGAAAGCATTTTCATTCTATTAATGTGGAAATGATTTGTGATGCATCTCATTAATGTTGTGGCGATATTGCTTGGCTCAACCCATGATTTGTTTATTCTCAGAAATAGTAGTGTTGGAAACAACCTTGAAAATGGTGTGGTACGTGATGGCTGGATTCTCGGTAAGAAGACGTATGTTTTATAATTTGTCAGTACATAAATTTATAAATTCAGTAGTTTTACCCCTTAATCTCCTTAATCTATGGACTTTCTTCTTAATTTCCATAATTTCCTGGAAAAATTAAGATAATTTTAGGTGGTAAAATTAAGGGATTTGATTTCCTAGTGTGTAGTGCTGCTCTGTAGTCCAGTGTGCCGCATCATGCACACTGTAGCGTGCTGCAAAATGTTGCCCAAAATCGTGTCTTGCCTGTACCTGAGGAGCTGGGGAATGAGGAACCTGATCTGGGAATTAAACAGCGTTACAACCTCGTTTGAATGTAATAGAAAGAATGTAAAAAAATGTGATCAAATGCAGCATACATTAAACTAATTATTCTAGCCTGTTTCTGAGGCACGGGGTGTGCGCAGCCAGTGCCCGAAGATGTACAGCAGCGCCATCAACGCCAGGAGTTTCACCCACAGCACAGAGGTCATTTCTTGTACTCTTGTCTGAAACAGAATAAACATAATTAATGCTGCATTTGCTGCCTGCTTGTTCATCTTCACCATGAAAATAAGTCAAACAAGTAGGCCTACAGTACGAAAAAAACTGCACATGCCGGCAACATTCCTGTTATAAGTGTGTCCCCATTAATTGCAGCATCTCGCTGCTCAAAATGTGTGAGCACTGGAATTTCACTACCTCATTAATTCTCATTGTCCACTGCACTTTCTGTGCCGGTTCCCAATTTTGGAACCAGTGCCGCGCTTTTCCACAGAAAAAAATTGGTGCCGTTGCCCGAAAACAAGCACCGAACCGGAGCATAAACTTTGCTGGCCTCAGCGAAAACCCGTGACGCCACGAGTGGTGGGCGGAGCCTTGCACGTAATCGTTGTCTATGTTGAGCTCTTTCAACGATAATAACACGCTGCATAAGTTGCATTTGGACACTGAAATAAATTCTCAAAGTTTCGAGAATCAGCAAGCAGGAACTGAGTTCGGCCATGTTTCTGTTTAGTGTAAGTTTTAGTAATAAAATTACAGTAAAATGTACGGGCAATCACCAGCACCATTTATACAGTTCAATAATTTAACGTTCTCCGGGCGACTCCTCTTATTTAGTCCGCCCCTGCTCTGAGTACAGCAGTATTTAGCCATCTGACGTCGGCAATCCCTCCTGAGGAATATTTCGACTGTTCCAAAACAATAATCTAGAGCGACACCACTGGAAACCTCAAATCTTCTAGTTTTTAAATGTGTTTTAATTATATCGATGGCACTTTGTAAATAGAATAAAACATAAAACATTAATACAATGTACAAAACATTAACAGTTATATTTTATATGTAGCTGAATTTACGTTAATATTTATTTTGCAAAATTAGTAAATAATATTTTCTTAATAATTTAGAACTAAAATGCATATAAACATATTGCCATGGTAAAAAAACAAAAAAGCCTAGAATTTTTGCAGTTTCCGCCTTATTGGGGAGATTTCCATATACCAAAAAAAGAATTAGCATGATATTACTGTATCTGTAATAACTGTGACTACTGTACTTAACCCTGCAAGACCCAAATACAGAAAATAAGACTTCTTTCACCTGTCAGATATTGATGGAGACTTCTGATGCAACTATTGAAGATATTTTCTTTTATATGTTTTAATAAGTTTTTACAATCATTTTAACAATCATTTTTATATTGTTATTATAGCTTATACATTTAATTGATGATTTATGAAGATTCATGATTTTATTGTTTAATTCATGATTTTGTTTAATTCATGATTTTATTGCTTACGTGTCTATGTTTATTAAGATTTATTTGAATCAATTTGTTAACTCTAGTGCTTGAACAATTTAAAGAGTGTGTGTGTGAGTGTGTGTGTGTGTTTGTGCCTTTATATAATTTTATTGAAATATTTTTGAACATATTTTTAACTTCCGGATAATACACTGCCTTTCTTTTTTTCTTTGTCACCCGATACTGTGACCAGGAACAACATTATTTTTGCAGCTTTCCACTTCACCGACAAGCACATCTATTTCGGTTTTAGAAATTAATTACTCTTCTCCTGCAATTATGCCATTTTTCAGGTTTCCATCCATCTGATGCTTAAATATTCATGAGGTGATTTGCATTTACCATGTACGGGTGAACAGGGGCGTGTCTAGGGCGGAATGTGCGGCAAATTCACGCGCGAACTATCCCAGGTAGATTTATAACGGTAATTGTCACGAAGCAGCTGGGCGAAAAATACAGTTTAGTTACCTGTTCACCTGCATGGTGTTTAAAGAGGAGGTGAGTTGCCAGGATGTCGCAGCTGCTGCTATAATTATTGTCATGGCATTGTTTTTTTTTTATAATAATCATTGAAGGTTTTAAGAAGATAGAATAAAGGGTGAAACTTTTGGAATTCCGATTTTGTCATAGAGCATATTTTTTTCTTGCTCAGCCTTTCAGTGACATTTGGCAAACATAAGTTTAAAAAAAAGACTTCATACAAAAGGCACAGACAAGATAGTCCAGTTTCACCCACGGCTCTCTACTGCCAAGTACTGCACTGATGTGTCGCAACTGAAGGAAGTCAGCAGGCAGTGGAGCACAAAACACTGAAGCACTTGTTTTCGGCCAGCCACCAAGGCACCAGGGATATCATTCAGCAGCACACAGAGCGGACACGGTAGGAAATGAAAAACACCCGACTTGATATTTATTTCGGCTGCGCACTTTAGAAAAGGATCTTTACCGACACTGTTGCTTGTCCGTTAGGCAGCTGCTTCCGGAATGAAATGTGTTTGCATGCTCGTCTCTAGTCTGTTGTTTAAGGTGCTTTGTGAATGCGCTCTGTTACCTAACACTTAGTTGCGTCTTGCATTCATTGAACAACGCCCCTTTGTGTTTACTGTGATCTTCAAAACCTGCTTAAAAGTGTAACAAGTCGTGGAATCCAGGAAAGTATGCCAGGATCTGTGGCGGAGCGAAATTAAACAAAGGCTTTGGCAAATAAAATTTCAAAACTTTGAAAGGAGTGCAAAACAAATGTGAACAAAAGGGAAGGAAACAACGCCACATATGTTCTAACTTAAACTTGGTCAAGCTTTCTGATGACACTACTTTTACACGATTCTCTGATTCCTTTACTTTCTGGGGATTAACAAGAAAAACAGAAAGACAAGTATTATCATCTATATTTAAAAAAGGAGTATATTTATAGAATAAGTGAAATAATGGTTAAATGACGTCATAAAGATCTTCGTTTGATCGGTCTGCTGTAGATAAAAGTGTGCTTTCTTTTTTCAAGGGTTGACATTCCTCAGTTGCTACCACTTATAACATTAGCCATGGATAATATGCAAGATGACCAATATGCAAGATGATGGTAGTGTGTGAAACACGGATTGCTGACCAATGATCTAACACAAGGACTTGGCTGCATTAATGGCTCATTAGAATTTATTAAAGGACAAACATACTTTGAAAGAATCAGAGAAATTACTATGAAGAGGAAAATTATGTTGGAGTAGGAAAATTCCATATGGCGAAAGTAAGTGTGTTAAGAGCCCTACATACATTTAGTGCCAAAAATACTGCAAAAGCAAAGCCTGGTGCCATGAATTCTTTTTAAAGTGCATAGCAAAAAATCACATGTTGACTTGTTTATCCCTCAAAATTCAGTGCAACAAAGTTAAGAAACACCAGATTCCTAGATGTAAATGTATTTTGGAATCTTGGAATCATGGAGTCAGTATCAGTGAGGCACCCTGGTCCCAGGTTGTTTCAGTGGGGTATGGAAATCATAACATCTTTAATATTATGGAAAGACAAAATTAAATAACATCTTTCTTGATACAATAGCAGCAACTCTGTCCAATCTTCTCTGCCAAAAAGGGAACTCTGATATGGTGATCTATTGCAATATTATGCTTTCATACAGGCTTTTGAACATGGTGTCAAAAGTAAAACCAGTTATTATAGCGGCTGTCATTAGCAAGATGCAAGACTACTAAGTTGCATGGGCCTCTCTGGGTCCAACACTCTGGTGCACAAGTCAGTCAACTTTCACACCAATCCTTTGCTTGCATATAAGAACAGCTGGTAAACATGTCTATCACTGCCAGACCCTGCTTTCATTATATCAACAAGAAACTCACCTCGAGGATGGAGCACTAGAAAAGTTCTGTGACCTTGGCTTGCTATGGGAACCAGGCCCTCAGACTGCAGAATCACCCAATGCTGCTGGTGGAGGGAGGGGACATCAAAAGCGGTGCTTGAGCCCTTAAAGCTGCTCACCTGGGTCTTATTAAGGGAATACCCACTGCTAGGCTACCAAGCAGGGGTCCATGCTGGGCTAAAAGTAAACACTAGCCGGCCAGCTATCCCGTTCATCTTGCTAGCTTCCAAGTGTGAGGCAAGGGGGCAGAGCACCCTCACAGACCTAGGACTGAGCACAGGGGTCCTCCCTTGCTGAGACCCAGGTGAGCAGCTTTAAGGGCTCACCAGTACTCTCTAAAAACACTGTCTCTCCATCAGAGAGGGAGAGTGGACAAAAGACTGAAGAAAGTGGGACTGGATGAGAGGGCAGAGCAGCCAGAGAAAGCGGTAGTGAGGAGATCCCAGGGTATAGGTGGGTGGCAGTTTGTCAAGCTGGGAACCAAGCCACATTTGGAGGCATGCAGCAGCGCCAGAGTGAGTGCCAGAGAATTTTTTTTCTCACCGTGTGAGACAGTTTAGTTTATTTAGCACTGCCCGCCGCTCCAGATGCAGCTGCAGAGCTGCTAGCACCACTTGCTGCTCTGGGTATAGCCACACAACTGCTAGCATGGACTATATCCGACTCCATTCAGCTGCCCAACGTGAGTTCAGAGACTGCTGTGTGGTTAGCCAAACTTTACAGCACTTTCAGTGAGCTTCAAAACTCTTAACCAGACAGTGTTCTTATTCTCAACAGAGGTTTCCACCATGCAAATCACAAGTCAGTTCTCCCTAAATTCCATCAATATGAGGAGATGCAACCTACACCTGCTCTACCAAATGGAGTACATGATGTCAGTGACTAGCTACATCAGTGGCATGACTGTCTCCAAGATTCAATTCAATTTAATGTTATTTATATAGCGCTTTTTACCAGCACATTTTCGCAAAGTAACTTTACAGAGTCCAGGTCTGAGCCACTAGTGAGTAAGCCAGAGGTGAGGAAAAACTCCCTAAGCTGCAGAAAGAAACCTCGGGTTGAACCAAGACTCAAAAGGGGAAGAGAAGGCCTTCATAAATAGGATTATTGACAGATAGGCCATCTACAGCTAACAGAGTTGATTTCACAGGAGCCAAAATTTCCACTGGAGCTTTAATCAGCAGTTGCTCCTTATTGGGGTAGAGCATGTGTGGAGTTGTGAGCTGCTGAATCCAGTCGAGGGCATTTTGGCACGGAGCCCCAGTGATTGCAAGCCCGGGAAGGTGGTGACCTGGGTTCCCATGGTGAACAGTTGGGCTAGGCGAATGTGCAGCAGATCCCCTCAGACAAAGAAAACATTAGAAAAAAAGCTAGTTCTCTTTAAATATACAGAGAATGGCAGGAAATGTAAATACAGAAAGCCTGAACAAGTAGGTTTTCAACCTGGACTTAAAAACTCCCAAAACGCTGGAATGTTAATCGGAATAGCATTCCAGAGCTTGGGGGCTATACATGACAACGCTGAGATCCCAGTGTTGTCAGGGTGAAAATCAGAGAAACACTGGTCCCGCATCTTCAGTCCATCACAGGTCAGGCCTTCCTGTACTGTTTTATTTAAGGCCCACATTGGGTTTGATCTGAGAGAATGTGACTTGTGGGTGTTCAGGGTGGATCATAAACACAGAGAGTTGTGAGAAATGGGCAATTTCCTTCTGAAATAAACATCCTGCTGGAATCAGTCAGGACTCTGCGTTTCTACTGCCCTCCAGTGTTCCGCAGCGGTATTGACTGTGTGCGAGATCAGTTTCACCCCTAACAGGGTGGTAACCCAGGCTTCTGCTAAGGTCAAGCAGAACCAGCAAAGAGACAAATTCTTTGTCAGCGGACAGTAATAGATCATTTACCATCTTTACTAAGGCTCTTTCTGTACTATAGTGAGGCGGGAACCCATACGGGTTTTGTGTAGTAACAAACATAACTGTTGGGATCAGACTTTCTCTTGAATCGTAGACAGAAGTGGAAGATTAGAGAAAGGTAGATCATTTGAGAGCTTGCATGGATCAAGATTAATTTTTTAATAGAGGTTTAAAAACTGCTCATTTATGAATTTCGGTAGATAACCAATATTAAGTGAGGCATTTAATACTGCTAGGAGAGTTCTAATGATTGCTGGTAGGACACCTTTAAGTAAGCTTGTAGGAAAAGAGTCAAGTGTGACCACATGGCCTATAGAGGCTCCCCATGGCTGTGTGCTCAGCCCTCTGGTGTTCATGCTGCGGACTGTCACAGACATTTACACGGACATCACACACTTCACCTGCAAAGCCACCAGCATTGTGCATGACCCCACGTACTCCTCACACACACTTTTCTTCCTCATCCCATCTGGCAGAAAGGTACACACACACACACACACACACACACAAACACAAACAAGCACATCTCTGCACTGAACATCTTCTTGTAACACAGTTCAATCACACACTGAACTGTTCTGCCTTAAACAAATAACTTGCACTACAAATGCCACTGTAAATAATATTATAACCAGCACATTCTTTGTCTTGCTGCTGCGGTTGTTTGCACAATTATTTCTTTCTGTATACCTTTGTTCTGCATTTTTGTACTCTGAATGAACCCACACCTAGAACACAGTATCTATCATAATTAGGGATGGGTATCGTTTGAATTTGATTCTGGTTCCGGTTCTGCTTGATCGATTCCGATTCTTATTGATTCCCTATTTCGATTCCACAAAGGTAAAAAAACAAAAGACAAAAAAGAGGACAACTGTTTAAATAACAAAAACTTCATTCAGAATGAGTCAAACCAAACAGTCAACTGATTTATCAATAACACAATTTGCAATTTTACATTAAATAAATAACTGAAGAAAGTAACATCATGTAAAATAAATGTATATTTGGGCTTTTTTTTTTTTTTAATTAACATAGCGAATTTAAACTAAAACAGGTCCTAGCAGATGTGGTGTTTAACACTAGAATGTCTATGGTTCCTCATTACGGGTATTTTTTTATTTAATTTCGGTTCCCATCCCTAGTGATAATATTGGATTCTTCCAAATATCGACTGAACTAACTGTAGTCTTGCATTATTTTTCTTGCTCACTTTGACAAAGAAAAGCCCTTCCCATTTAATGCTGTCAGAATGGCTCTACATGGAAGAGAAATGTCACAAAACCGAAAGAACCATTTATATGCAGTTCAGCAGTAGTGGCTTTCAGTCTCTCGCAGATTTTTTCTGAGAACCGAACTAAGAATTGTTTGTGGAAACTCCCGCACATTCCGATAACGCCCCCTTGTCCTTGTGCCGGTTGTTTATCATTTTGCTAATTTTGTAACATAAATATTAACGTAAATCCAGCTACATTTCCATATAAATATAATTATAATTTTTTTGAAACACAAACAAATTGTGTCTTGGGATCGTGAAATACCGTTGTACACAGAGGCAGGAGGTTTGAAAGTAGAAGAAAGTTATTTATTTCTCCTTTCTGCTGATTGGCTGCTTGCTTGTGACGTGGAGCATGAAATACAGTACAGTCTATACAGGGGTTAAATTGGTATTTTACATTTTTGGCACTAAGGGAGATGGTGGTTCAGTGTAGACAGTACGGATATGGGTTTACTACTGAGTAGACTACTAAGAAGTTAGAACTTTCGAACGGTCTTGTGAAAAGTCTTCACAGATGTAGCAAAACACAGAAGGTAAATTCAGTACTGACACAAACAGACACATTTTTTAGATAAACAGTCAACCAAACACAGGTTATAAGGATAACAGTGAAGCACAGAGAGTATGGGCTTAAACATTAATGGTGAAATGTGGAATCTCTGCTGTTTTATTCTATTTTTCTTTTCAATGGATTCTGCTTGATGATTAATCAAAATAGTCACTAGCTTACTAATATAACACATCAAGAGGTCAAAATCATCAGAGATAGGTTTATGAGGGTTTTGTAGTATTTTTCATGCTGATTTCAAGTCTGTGTTTAGTTTTTCCTGCAGGTACAGTGTTTGTGATGAAGCTAGTTCTATACTGCATGATAGTTGGTATAATGATCATATAATAATCATATGCTGAGTGTTTTTGAAGAAACAGTGGTGTCTGACTGACACTGATCATTATATCTATGCCACAGTGTAGCCTGTCTTACTTCACACTAAAAATGTTGAAACAGTTCTTGATTGGTGCCTGTGGTTTAATAAAAAATGCATGCAAGTCTATTGCAAACCTACTACTACCTTGATATTTTGAATTATCTCAGCATCTTCCGTTTAATATGAAGATGTATTCTGCAAGCTTTAAATTTTCATCTTGAAGCTAGAAAGATGCTTTAAAACAGTGGGCCCCAACCCCCGGCCCCCCAGGGCTGCATAGAAAAAAAAAACTTGTATGAAAATGCTGTTAATAAACCTGCGAGTATACATTGGATTTACGTTTATTATTATATTTTAAAGATACCCCATTATTATATTTTAAAATATCCCAATTTTTATGTGTATCATTTATTTATATAAATATGTATACGTATATTTAACTCCACTCCTTAAAGGCCGGGCCGTGAAAATAATTTCTGATATTAAACCGGTCCGTGACGAAATAAAGGTTGGGGACCACTGCTTTAAAACACAAACTAGCTTACAGCATGAATTACAAGGTTTCTTCAGAAAAGTCTTTGTTGATGTGGCAACACAGGAGGTAAATTCAATACTGATTAAAGAACACAAACAAGCACTTTTTAAAATAGAGATAAAGAGTCACACTGGTGATAATGATGACACAATGGGCCGAAGCAGAGAGAGTATGATAAATCATGAAATGTGAAGTTTCTGTTGTTTTGTTCAGGCTATTGGATTTACTGCTCAGTGATTCATTACATCAAGTAATGATCCAGTAATCATCTTTGCTGCAATAAAATATTACAAATTAAATTGTTAAAAGATCTCAGGTAACAGGATGCACTGAGATATTTTCTAAACAGCTTCTTTTGTTGTTGTCCCTACGAAGGTTTCTTTAACCAGTTTGTCAGTCCAACATTAGGTTGCCAGTTTTTTAAAAAGTCAACTTTATATATATAACCCATCATCAATACATAAAGGTAAATCTGTGTGCTTTACAGGAATAGAATACAAATTTTTATAAAACGTGAAGCATAACATAGAAGGAAGTAAAATAAATAAATAAAGAAAAGAAAAAATGGTGGAGGAGAAAAGTGTGGCTTTTTAAAGTTGGGTACAGTTGGTGCATATCTGATACTGATGGGCGCTTGTTTCCAGCAGCAGGCAGTGTCTAGCGACTGAATGCTATTTCACCATGTTTGGTTTCAGCTCTTTTCACCCCTTAGCTGAGCAGCTCCTACAGATCTAAGAGACCAGGATAACATATTTAAAACCCATCAGATATGCATGTAGACCCTAACCCATCGATTGACTTGATGATGTGTACACAATGATTGTACACAGTAATGCCTTGAAATCAATTCCGTACTGAACTAGGATCAGTGCCAGGACCTGAGAATTAGAGTGATGCGATCTCTTTCTTGGTTTTGATAGCAACATTCTGAATGAACTGGGAAAATTTTATATATTACAGATGTGGAACACCTAACACCCTTCTCATGTCACAGAGGTAACTGGGTTAGGAATCTTGCACAGGCATGCTTATTTGAACAGTATAATGTAGAGGTCAGACGATATATCGGACCGATATTTAGCATTTTTTTTGCGATATCGGCATCTGCCGATATCATAGTTTAGTACGCTAAACAATATTCAGGCATCTCTACGGACAACCCAGTTTTGCTGGGGTACACGTGATCCATGCTGCTCCTTCTGCAGGACATGCTTTTTATGAGTTGTGAAAAAGGGTAGGTGATAAATTCTGATATGATACTTGCCTCCGGACCAAGAGGTCATGGGTTCGAATCCTACCTTCAGAACACCACCATTGGGTCCCTGAGCAAGACCCTTAACTCTAAGTTGCTCCAGGGAGAGACTGCCCCCTTTAGTTAGAGAATGGAAGTCGCTTTTGGATAAAAGCATCTGCTAAATGCCATAAATGTAAATGTAACGGTTTGGTCAGTGGCCAGTAGGGGCCACTGCTTTCCTGTTTATTTTTTGGGACTTTTATTTTGATATCCTGTTCTGTTTAGTTCGTTTGTCACATGTCTTGGTTTTATCTGTTTTGTGTTTAGAGTCACATGAGTTGAGTTTTCAGCTGTTTGTGTTTAGGGTTAATGACTGGCTGTATTTAA
>JBBPDC010199190.1:0-14298 GCA_037974485.1 Hemigrammopetersius urotaenia
AGATCTTTAAGTCCATCTCATGAAAAATCGGAGCAGAAACAAAGGTGTTGCGTTTATATTTTTGTTGAGTGTAAATGTTAAATGTAAATCTACAGCTTAAATCTTAAATCTTAAATGTTATATCTAAATGTTAAATATATATCTAAGTGTTAAATCTAAATCTAACTGTTGCTTTTACAAGCGGCAAGAGATATGCTAATTGATTGGGCCTCACAATTGGCTGTTACTTAGGGGGTTGGATTTGCCTTCAATTATCTTAAATCTAAATGTTAAATATGAATAATATATCTAGCTCTCTAAATGTGAAACTCCACAGTTAGATTGGGCTAGGTTACACCATCCAACAACCTCTCGTTTAACATAATAACCCCGGCGATCCAGAAAATGGTGCACCTTAGCAGGTGTCCCATTACTTTTGTCCGAGATGAACGGTTTTCGCTGGGGGCTATTATGAGAAATGAAGGGTCTTTGTGTGGTCACAGGAAAAGTTAATTTAATTTAATTAATTTCCTTTATTTTTTTACATTTATTAGTAAAATGAATAAACTATTAATTATATTGGCTCCTCTTTGCCACTGACCCGGGCGTGTGTACCTCCTTTTCCATTGTTACCTACCCTGTAATATGGTTTCCTGGTACTCTAAGTGTGTTATATCTTCTCGACCACATCAAGTGGTTGGACGCGTTTCTAGCGCATAAACATTAATGGGGTCTTATTTATAAGTAAGGGGGGGTCTTATTTATAAAACTTTGACTAAAACTCACACTAAAAGTTTATGTACGATGAAAAGACGAAAATGGCATATGCAAAGAAAATGTCAGATTTATGAAAACGTGCGCACACACACTTGCACTCTTTATAAATCACACTCTATCTGGGATTGTTCACACGTGAATTGGCCGCACGTTCCGCCCTACATGGTAAATGCAAATCATCTCATGAATATTTAAACCTCCGATTTACTTAAGCAATAAATTAAATAAAAATAAATTAAACAATAAAAAATAATAAATCTTCATAAATCATAACTTAATTAAATGTATATGCTATAATAATATGGATTTGTATAATAGACTTTAAGTTTTCTTTCATAAATGTAATGCAGTAATATTTTATAAATGAAACATATTTTAAATTACATTTATTAGAATTAATTTTATATACAATCAATTTTGAGAATTTTGAGATTATTCAAAACTTAACATGGTCACAAATATTTTTCAGTGTCAAAACTTTTTTTTAAATAACTAAAATATTATAAAAGATCAAATCTTCATTGGTTGTATCAAGGGTCTCCTACATTAATATCTAACAGGTGGAGAAAAAGACTTATTTTCTGTATTTGGGTATTACAGGGTAAAGTACATTAGTCACAATTAACAAATAATATACAAAAACAACAGTACAATCATTGTTTACTCAAATGTTTAATAAATATGGTGAAATATGATCTTAAAGAGATTTACACCTCTCTGCCGTGACAGGTATATCTGAACGCCTCCTGTCATTTTTTTAGTGCCAGTAACAACAGTGCAATCATTGTTTTCTCAAATATGATTTTAAAGAGATCAGAATATGATTGAATATCACCCGCCAAGGTGAACGGTTTTCGGCTAAGTTCTCCAGATTGCCAGGTCCTTGGAAAGGTGTCACCTAGCCTTATCTAACTGGGGGGTTTCACATTTAGAGTGCGAGATACTTTTTTTCATATTTAACATTTAGATTTAAGGAAAATCCTCCATATTCATGAGGGAACACAGCAGGCAGTCCAGGCCCCTGCTAAGTAACAGTCAACTGTAATCATGGGGCATTGTCAATTAGCACATTTGTAAAATTTAGATTTAAGATTTAGATATAACATGTATTTTTAGTATTGAAGACTTAGATTTAGATTTAGATTTTAGATTTAGATTTGACATTTAGATTAATATTTAACATTTAGATATGAGTCAACATTTAGATTTACATTTAAGATTTAGATTTAACATTTAAGATTTAGCTTTAATATTTAAGATTTAGATTTAACATTTCAATTTAATATATAACATTTATGCAGCAAGAAACCAAAATGTACCAAAATGTAACATTGATTTTTTTAAAAACATATTTAGCTCTAAATGTGTGAAAATTGTGTAAACATTGCGCTAAGTGAAGAAAAAATGACATCTGTTTTTACAAACAGTTTCCCATAGCCCAGACACATACATTCATACTGTCTGGCATTCTAATCAACCGGTCTTGGGTAAATGTCACAGAATCACTCATTACCATCTTTGACTGTCATATCCCAGCAACCCTTTACCAATGCATATTAGGAGATACACCTGCAATTAATCTAAGCACCACAAATAATAAAACTCTGCTGGCAGCACTAACTATTGCCAAGAAAACAACCCTCATGAACTGGAAATCAAGGAACTCTGTACACATTACCCACTGGAAAAACCTATTAAGTGTCATGAGGGCTGGATGGAACTGACCCTCGTGAGCTACCTCGGGGCAAAGAGCAGGCTAACAGGCAGGACTCCATGCAGAAACGTGGTATTTATTCAAAGAAAACAAAAAGAACTTAAATAGGCACGGTGGCCTTCCAGAGCTCAAAACAGACAAAACAGGCAGGATGCAGGCAGGGAAAATGAGGTGATGGAGACATGAGGAGGGATAGCAGACACTGAACTTAAATACACAGACAGGACTGGGGGAAACACGAGGCACCTGGGGAACACAAACAGGAAACAGGTGAGGGCAGACACACGTGACAATCAAAACACAAGAACACATATCAAAATAAAAGCCCAAATAAACAAGAACAGAAAAGAAATACAAACAGAAAAGCAGCGACCCTCAATGGCCACTGACCAGACCGTGACATTAAGATTACATTTCATTGGACAATTCTTCCACTCCCAACATAAAATACACTCAAGATGCATCCTCCACTTTGGTCATCTTTCCTTACTTTAAACTTTAATAAAAAGAGGCTGTTGTTATTATTTACTGTAACTTTAAAATGGTAGCAGATATGTTTTGTTTTATGTGGTTTAGTGACTGGTTAATGTTGGACTTAAATAACTCACTCTTTTTAAATAATGGATTTTCCTGGTTAAAATCTTGTGTATATTCTGTGTTTGCTATGTGTCAGTTTTGTATTATATTTATAGCCTTACTTTTGGCTCAGTGGAAGACAGCTGCAACTCTGTGACTGTAATCTAATAACCTTTTCAATTTAAATTTTTTTAATTCCAGATCAGTTACATGGATGGACAGCTTACTCACTTAAGAGAAAAACGAGATGGTGAACACAAATTTCACATTCCAGTGAAATTTATAATCCTGTATATTTTCAAATTATAAACATATTTTTTTTCCTAAACATAATTTTATCCTTTCTTTTACCTTATGTACTACCTATATCATTCACAGTCAGTGCAGCAGCCCTGGAGTACATTATTATGGTGGAGGTGAATGTAACACAAGTTTTTTTGATAGAACAAATCAAGTGGACTTTGGGCTCAATCAGTCTTCCGTTACAACAGGACAACAACACACAAATCAATAATTTGAATGTGACAACAGGTGAGCTCGGACTACCCCTGGCATTCTTCTTTTAATAATTTTTACATTGTTGCATAATGTTCACAGATTTTTTTCACAGTTTTATCTCACTTTAAGAATTTAAAGACACCACAACTACAACGTATTCACTCTGTTTTCTGTAAAAGTGGCATCTACTGCTAGAATATTACAGTGTGAGCATCTCATGTGTTCCTTAACCATAAACTGGTTTAACTGTTCTTACAGGCAAGAAATTCTTTCACTATTTCTTTCATAAACTGCAAAAACGTAGAGATGGTGAGCACCTTTAAGTACCTTCATGTTCAGGTCTCACCTGGTCACAAAACACAACCCTATGGTCACAAAGGCAAGGCAGGTCTTTATCATTTACAGATGAGATAATTTAGAGATTGAGGGTCTCTCCTGCGATCTTAAAAAGTTCATGCACAGCTACTGTCAATAGCATCTTGACCGTGAACGTCCCTTCATTGTTTGGTAACTGTCAAAACTTCCCTTAATATCCATAGTTTTGCGCCTTTATGTAACTTGTGATTGGTTGATCAGGGGCTGACTATTGATCATTTATAAAATGGTCGAGAGACCTCTGTTACATATTGGGAGCGAGAGAAATGGTCAAGTGATCTTTAAAATGTACATCAGAGAGAGAGTCTGTGAAGTCACGCTTAAGGCTGCTGGGGACTGAAAAAAGGCAAAGAAACCAAACACAACCTACTCATAAACAGACTTCGAGACACTAAAGTTTAGGTCAGTTTAAAAAAAGACACGCGTGACTGTTGGTTATGGTTTAATTAAAAATAAGCAGCCTATGAATGCTACGATGTCTTCAGGCATCCTTACCCAAAAATGACTTGGTTAGTGCCACCAAATTGGTGGTGCAATGAATAATGTCCTGGATATCTGAATCAGAAGAGTTGGCTTCAAGCTGGTGTGGGGAGCAAGTTGGTGTGTTTTTTTTAACATACACATTTGTTTGCCCTTAAAAGCAATGTTTGGGTGTCTCCAACCATTGGAATTACAGCAACCAGGCAGTGTTCTTATGCCTCTTCTAATTTTTACTATTTTTATTGCTGAAATTTGTCACTGGTTTTATAGTAACCAGTCATGGAAAATATTGTATATATTGTTATAGGCAAATTGTTTACATTTGTGTATATTTGTCATATATAATATATATAATAATATATAAGACATATATGAATATAAACATACTTTATGTTATTTTGTTGTTTCTCTCACAGAATGTATTTTGAATAATACTGGCTACCAATGCATGTGTGAGGATCAGTACTTCTGGCCATGTGACACATGCACAGCATATGGACACTGTGACAAAATCATTAATGTCACATGTGGATGCATCGGTGGTATTCTAAATGATGCACAATTCTGCCAACCAATCACTGAACTGACCAGTATGTAGTTCTTCCATAAGAACATTTTATTGAAAGCCTATTTATTGATTCTATACCTTAACCATAACCTTAACCATAACTTTAACCTTAACCTTAACCTTAACCTTAACCCTAACCATAACAGTCACCAGTTAGCGCAGATGCTGGCGGTGTTACGCAGTGCGCATTAAAATACATAGGGTAGTAAAGCATTGTCCTAGCATGAAAAAGTGGAGCGTTGTCCTAACACGATAAAAAGCCCTAAATGGCTAAATGGTGATCACAGCACGAATTTTGATTAAATTGTATTTTGTAATGGCTGCACGAAAAGTCGTGAGATCGGGTTGAATTCTACAGACTGTGGTTTTTCTATGCTGCGAACTGTGCAGTAAGAATATGATTCTAGTGCAACATATATTTATGTGTAATAACATTCATATATAGTGCAATGTTTTCATTTCTGGTAAACAAAGTTTAACCACCCACTCACATTACTGTTATGCTGCTACATTGTCTATTTATTGTCTATATATAGACCTCATCACGTCCAAAAGTTTATGTAATGTTCACATTTGCTGTCTATTTATTGCCTTTCTGTTGTAATAATTAACAATAATTACAATTGTATGGTTCCAAATGGAAACTTTGATGCTTCTGGATACAGTTGCAGATGCCTGAGTTTGTTTTATGCATATACAATATACATACATATATTGTCAACTTAATTAAAAAAAAAAAAAAAAATAAAAAAAATATATATATATATATATATATCATATATAATTAGGGCCATTGTAGTGATTAATTTTTATGAATGTCTTGAATGCTAATGTTTAAATGCCCCTTATTTTATAACAATCGTTACTGAAGATGTGGATGAATGTGGAGACAGTGTTGGAGTGTGTGGTGGATATGCAAATTGTACCAACAGCATTGGAAGTTACAGCTGCTCATGCCTGAATGGATATAATGTCACAAATCTAACAATTCCTATCAGTGTCAGCAACCCCTGCAGTGGTAGGTTTATTACTTGACTACATAAATAGACATAACCTGAGGACTGTTGGTTAGCTTTTTCATAATACATGTTAATGTTTTAGTACTTCACCACTGACCCAGTGCCCTTGAATGTAATACAAATAATAAACAGCATTACAATCTCATACTTTAAAGTTATGGACTGAAATAAAGGCTATTTAAATAGCCAGTATTGGAAGATTTTTGTTTGTCGCATATCTACTAAAAATTGCAGTCCAGGCAAATATACATAAAAATTGAGTTTTATTGCAGAAAACAAGAGCCTTTAATCCAAAGTAAATAACTGTAATTTTACTTTATGCTCATTTGAAAATTTGACATAAAAATAACACTAAATCATGAACAGATATAATCTGTTGAAGTGAATTTAAATATTATTTCATTTAACACAAGTCACCATCTCCAGCTTCTCACTGCTTCTTATTCAATGTGCTTAATTATTCTTTTAAATTCTATAGAAATTCTGATGTATTATTTTGTGTTTTGTTGTCTACAGTGCTTCCCAGTGTAACTGAGTATATGGTGGAGATCGAGGTTTACACATTTGATGCAACAATGCTTAATCAGCTGAGAAATATTCTGAAGAACCTCATCTTTCCCTTCAGAATAAGTTACTTTCAGATCACTGAACTCAACATCACTACAGGTGACTGTCACCTTTGTCTGTGAGGTTTAGAAATATATAATGTCCCTTAATCCTTTTATAATGAAATACTTCAGAATTTATTCACTCAAAATCTCCTAGAATTTACAAACAAACCTTACATTTTTCTGCAGTATTGTCCTAAAATAGAACTGCAGTGCTGTAATATACTAAAATTCATGTTATTTCGTTGTTTCTTTCACAGCGTGTGTTTTGAATAATACTGGGTACCAGAGCAGGTGTGAGGATCAGTATTTCTGGCCATGTGACACGTGCACAGCATATGGACACTGTGACGACATCATTAATGTCACATGTGGATGCATCAGTGGTATTCCAAATGATGGACAATTCTGCCAACCAATCACCGAGCTGACCAGTATGTATGAGTTCTTCCATAAGAACATTTTATTGAAAGCCTGTTTATTGCTTCTATACCTTATCCTAACCTTATCCTTAACCGTAACAGTCACCAGTTAGCGCAGATGCTGGCTGTCATGGGTGCATGCGAGGGAGGGAAAAGGGGAGGATGCTACGGCAATATAGAAAGGAATAATGGTTTTAATATATACACAAGAGGAAAAACACAAAACCCATACACAACACAAGAAAATCAGGAATAGTACAATCGGAGACAAAATGTGACCGAGGATAGGTTAAGTTGGCTCAAATTATATTAAAATAATTTACCAACTTTTAAGAGTTTGCCGACAACGCCACCCAGTGGTTAAGAGCACTAGGACTCTATAAAATACCATGTAATGTATAAAAAAAAACAAAACACAGGTTCGTTTCCCAGATTGGGCAACTAAACACTAGTTTCAAAATACTTTACAAGTTCACAAAAGAACACAGTAAAAACCCATAAAAAGATTACTAAGTCAGCGCAATAAATAACAGCAAGGAAGTAAAAACAGCAACATAAGAACAGCACTCAAACGTTCCCTAGAAACAGAGTCCAGTATCAAATCGTTCACTCTCTGGAGAGCTGATTCCTCATTCGGACCGCAGCATCACATGTCTCATAGGCGGCCTCCCCTGAAGGTGAACTCCACCTAAAAACACAACACACTCGTCCAGTATCCAGATTCCACAGGCCTGTGGACCAAAAATCCACTCTCCTTACGACTGTGAGGACAAGCTGACTCACACTCCAGGGCCGCTGGAGAAGAAAGTCCTCGCCGCCCCACGCCTCAGCTCAATGACCGTGTAGTCCTCCAAGCACGCCTCTCCCCGGCGTACTCCTTAGCACGCGCTGCCAGTCGGTGAGTTTCCCAGTATTTCGCAAAACCTCCCCTTTCCCTGCCCGGGCCGCTAACGGGGGCTGGTCATCCCAACGCAAACACCCGGATAGTCTGCGGGGCATGAGGAAAGACAAAGGGCCAACCCACCCGATCACCGTTCAGCCACAGTGTGCTACTGGTTCTCAGTGTACACAAGCAATCCCGTGCTCCAAAGACCACCGAGCCTGGGAAGAAAACAAGCGCCCCGAGTCCCAGAGACAATGTCGTGCCCAGCACAGCGGTTTTCCTCCTTTTCTTCTTTTCTCTTCACGCTTGTTTGCTACCCTCTGCTGCCTGCTCTCCCTTGCTGTTCCTTGCACTCCATTCCTTGCTGTTCCTCACCCTTTCTTTTCTGTTTCCTTGCCTCTCTTCTGCTTTTGGCAGCGCCATGTTTTAAGTCCCAGGCCCCGCCCACACATCATCCTCATTCGCCCTCACTTAATCCAGGTCAGGTGGTCCTACTTAGTCTGTCTTAGGCAGGAGTGTCCAGAAAATAACACCAGTGAAAACGTCAAAAGTACATGCAATAAACACCCATAATGAAATGGTAAAAGTAAAAACAAACACAGTGAATTTCCACCCGGTCACAAAAACAACAATAAACCAAAACCCGAATCGAAATATACTAGGAACCAAAACAAGAGAAAACAAATCAGAACCAAAAACCAGGACAACAACTCAGGAAAACAAAACCGAACGAATAAAAAACGAAACTAATATTCAGGAGACGGTGAACGGAAAACACGAGAGGAGGGCGAGGTGACCATCACAGCACCCCCCTCTCTAGGCCTAATCCCCTCCTGGGGATTCGTAGGTGCATACCGCCGACCAGTGGGTCGCAGAAGCGATGGCTGACCGGGAGGACGGCCCCGGTTACGCAGGGCTGGGCGATCTGGATGCGCCAGATGGAACTCATCCACCAGCTCCTGACTGAGGACCCAGCTCCTCTCCTCGGAGTCGTATCCCTCCCAATCTACCAGGTACTCCAACCCACCCCTGCAGCGATGCGAATTCAGCAGTGTGCGCACTCGGTGGGTGGGAGTACCATCTATGTTGAGGGCCGCAGGTGGTGTGACGGCCGCATCGCCCTCGTGCAGGGGACCAGGATGGATGGATCTAAGGTAGGATACATGAAAAACAGGGTGAATGTTCATATCAGGGGACAACTGAAGCTTAAAAGTAACAGGGTTAACTTGCTTTATAACTAAAAAAGGACCGGCAAAACGAGGGGGCAACATAGCACAGGGGAGGTTGAGGTGGAGATCTTTGGTGGAAAGCCAGACTCTGTCACCCTCCCTGATGGGAGGCGCCCCCCTCCGCCGATGGTCGGCACGGTCTTTAAACCAACGAACTGCCTGCTGGATGGACGTGTGTGCATTTTCCCACACCTGCTCCGCCCGACGGAACCAGTCGTCTACTCCTGAAGCCTCCGTAGTGCCCCGTTCCCATGGGCAGAGCGGGGGTTGATGCCTGAGCACACACTCAAAGGGGGTTAAACCGATGGCGGAGTGGCGCAGGGATTGCCGGCTGTGTCGTGTTGCCGGCTGTGGCAGTAGGCACGGAGGAATCGGCTGAGCTCCTGAATGGTATGCTCCGCCTGACCATTTGACTGGGGGTGATACCCCAAGGTCAGGATGACCGCTGCCCCCAAGTGACCTAGGAATGACTTCCACACCATGGAGGTGAACTGGGGGCCGCGGTCTGTCACAATGTCCTCCGGGATGCTGTAAAACTGGAACACAGATATGAACAGAGCATCCACAACCTGGGGAGGAGAGGGGAGAGACTGAAATGGTAAAAACCGACAGCCCTTCGAGAACCGATCCACCACAACCAGAATAGTCGTGTACCCTTTCGATGCTGGAAGATCTGTGACAAAGGCCACCGCAAGGTGAGACCATGGTCTGTCCGGCACCGGTAGGGGCATTAATTTTCCGACTGGCAGGGCACGAGGGCTTTTCGTGGTGGCAGAGAGAGAGCACGAAAGTACTATCTGGCAGACATGTCTAGCCAGGGATGGCCACCAGTACTTTCATGCGACAACTTCCAGAACACCCGGTTGGCCAGTCGCTGGTGTCACATGAGCCCATTCCACCACCGCAGTGCCTCCGGGACAAATGTTTTGTTTGCGGGGCACTCAGGTGGTATTGTACACCCCTCGAGTGCTGCCACAATTTCCTCGTCCAGGCTCCACTGGATGGGCGCTGTGAAAAACCGGGGTGGTAGGATGGGCTCAGGCTCCCCAGCGTCCTCCTCAGCCCCAAATTGGTGCAACAATGCGCCTGCGTTTCCGTTTAACTTCCCTGGGCGATACGAGATCTGGAAGTTGAACCTGGCAAAGAAAAGATCCCATCGTGCCTGCCTGGGGTTTAACCTCTTAGCTCGTCGGACATGTTCCAGGTTGCGGTGATCGGTGAGGACCACGAAGGGCTGCCGAGCCCCCTCTAGGAGATGGCGCCACTCCTCCAACGCCGACTTCACCGCCAGCAGTTCGTGGTTGCCGACGTCGTAGTTCCTTTCTGCCTCCATCAGAAAGACGTTGCCCATGCTGGCCCAGCAAACCTCCGCAGCAGCCACCCTGAATTCATGTGTCCGCACCTCGTCAGATGTCAATCTGCAACAACAGCTAGATAACCTGCAGGGCAAGATGAGCAGCTTGAACACTTAGTCGCGGATCTGGTGCACATTCTCCAGCTGCTGTCTTCGACTCTGGGGTCTGTGGCCCCAGCCCCTGTTCCTGACGCTGAGGCCCCTGCTTCTGTTCCTGTCCTGATGCCGAGCACAGAGAGCACTGAAGAGGAGGCGGCTGTGTGGGGCCATGGGGGGTACTGTAACATCCCTGGTCAGTGGCCACTAGAGGCTGCCACGAGACTTACGGGGACTCTTATTTTCAAATTTGAGTGATGTTTTCCCTGGTCGGCTTTAAGAGTAAGGGTTTTCTGCCAGCCAGGGATTAAGGAATAATTATGTTTGGTTTTTGACTGGTCTTTTTGGTTTTCTGTCCACCCTCACCCTGTCCTTGTTTTGGCCCTCATACCTTTTTGTTTTGCGAATAAATATAGTAAAAAGAAAAATGGAATTCCACGCCTGCGCACCCTTCTTTAAATGGTACAGCCACAATGTGACACAGGACTGAATCATGAAAGACACTAATTATTTTTTTTCTGTAATGTCCCATTTTTAACATGATACTGAATAAAAAAATTCCTCCAATGCAGTGCTTTTTGATCATGACGACATTTGTTGACTTCAGCAATGTATAATTTGATTGTTATAAAGTGTAACTAAATGTAATATTAAATTCAATACTAAATTTGTCAGGAAATAATGTTTCTTTAAAGACTAATATGGCAGTTTTATTTTTTTTCTTTCACAGGCACTTATCAATGCAATACTGAGGCGGATTCACTACCCTATGCTTCCTGGCAAAAGATTACAATTGAGCCATATCAATATTTACAAGCATTTGATTACATTGGGAATGTTTATCCTTCAAATTTACCACCTTTCCAACATAACACAAGTGAAATTGAATAGAATAGATTAGATATACAGTAGTCACAAAATAAATCACTTGGAAATGCTTGCCATTAACGGTTTTAAAAAACTAAATACATCGCATAAATCATAATTCAATGATTTTATGAAGATCTGTTTATACTTTTTTTATTCTCTTTCACAGGGACCGGAATCTCATGCAGCCCTGTCCTGTCCTGTCCTTTCCTGACCTGTCCTGACCAACCAATACAGATCAGCTGTCAACTTGACGTAACAGAACTAAATGGTTTGTGGTACAGCTCAAAGAGCATCCAGATTAAAACCATACAAAGTGAGTAATTTGTCCTTTGGTTTTTTCTTTATTCTCTTTTTTAGTGTTCAGTGTTTCACATTTTGGCCGATAAACTTTATGTCCAAAAGACTCTGACATCCCTAGTAGATGGACCTGGCATGTAAGGGACAACCATTGTTTAAAAGGGTGTTAATTTCAATCATGTATAGACAAACATTGACAGTAGAGTGAGACCCTCTGGACTTTCAGTCTGGTGCCATCACTGGATGCCATCTTTCCTTCAACTGTATTCATAAACTTTTGCCACTGAACTGTCAATAACCACGCAGCTACACGCAAGCTAAATACCTCTAGGCCTAATGCAAAGCATAAGCTGCAGTAGTGTTCTAGAGAAATAAAAGCATGTTCTCTGGAGTGATGTGTTCATGCATGACTGTCTGTAAGACCACCAGTCTAGTTTGTTTTGGCAGATAAAAGAACAGCATTACTCACCTCAGTGTGAAATGCTAAATGCAAGATTTATACTTTTATACAGGAGTACATGGATGTTGATGCGCCTGTGTTTTCAGATTATGGAAGAAAGGTCTGGATTTGTTTTCTTCATTTTTATTCCTGAATTTACTCATGCATGTCCCTTCAGATCCCACATGTTATGATGAAACAAATGGAGCAGGAAGCAGTGGAGAGATAAAAAATGTTTCCTGTCATGGAGACATGGTTGGCTATATTAAAGTTCAATGTGACAGTACAGGAAATTGGATTCAACTGCAAGATAACTGTGTCTTACGCATCATACAACTTTTGAAAGATTAAGCTGGGGTAATACAATTGAGTAACATTATCAACAAAAAATATAATTTTGTAAAAATTATGTTATATGCAATATCAGTGTTTTTTCTTTATGTGTAGAATTTACAACCTGCTGACATCCCACAATTTGTGACAGAACTCAGCAATGCTACTGTAACAAATGCTGATGCGATAACAGAATCTCCTTTAACTGTAGTGACAGTTGTTGAGTTACTACAAACCATTGCCAGTGCCTCTAACAATATTACAGTCAGCAAAACCGTAATGACGGTATGTATATTTATTTTTTATTGTGTTCTCAGTATTTATATCTGATCACATTTAGCAATGATTCAAAGTGCAACTGAAAATAACAGTTATCCTTGTCTGTGTCGCAAGTCGGGCCGTATGACCCGAGCTCGGATTTACCCGTAAGGCAGCAGGAAAGCGCAGGCAGGCAGGAATCCATCTTTGTGGACTTTATTTCGGCACGGTACAAAAACAAAAGGGCACAAGGGCCACCAGGAACAAGAACACGAACTAAATGCCTTTTACATCAGGCGATGGGCTCATGGTGACTGTCACCATGAGCTGAAACTAAATACACTAACTAATCATGAAATCAAACAAGAACAGATGGGGGAACACGTGACCTGAACACAAACAGAAAAACACTTCAAAATAAGAGCCTAACATAACAGGAACAGAAAAGAACGTGTTAAACAGAAAATAGTGGCCTCTAACGGCCACCAGCCATAACAGTCTGCCTTTGGTGTTATATAATCTGGAATTCAAATAATATCGCCTTTATTTAGCAAAACATATGTATCGAATTAAGTCAATGGTTCAAAATGCTGTATTTAATTAATATTTCAATTTCAAGGCTTTTCTAAATACAGTGGACATCATTGGTTCAACAAATGCCACAACATGGAAAACCCTGAACAACAACACCGCTACTCGGAACGCGAGCTCTCAGCTTCTGAAATCTGTCGAGTCTATTGGACGCAGACTCTCATCTGACAGCTTTGATATAACAACTAACATCACCCAACTCAGGAGACAGAATTTTACTGGCTCATTTAATGGAACATTTAGTACAAATGGTACAAATTTAACAACACAAATAGATATCCCACAAACTAGTGGACTGACTTTAATCACCATTATAGTTTCCACAGCTTTTAACAAAGTCTTGCCTGCTCGAAATGCAACATACAATGAAAGCAGTAAAAATGATGTTGTCATTGGTGGAACTTTGGCTTCAGTCACTGTCAACAATACGGTTTCCAACATCTCTCTTACCTTTGATATCAGCAATAAGTCATTGGGAAACCCTCAGTGTGTCTTCTGGAACTTCGATCTTTTGGATGGAATTGGAGGATGGGATTCAACTGGATGTGAACTAAAGCTTATAGGGAATCTAACTGATAAGTTTACTTGTGAATGCAATCACACAACTTCATTTTCCATTCTGATGTCTCCTTTTTATGTGGATAATCTGGCCTTAGCCTTTATAACTTACATTGGTGTTGGCATTTCAATGGCCAGCTTGGTTTTGTGCCTCATCATTGAAGGTATAATTTGGAAACCAATAACAAGGAATGACACATCCTACATGCGGCATGTCTCCGTAGTCAACATTGCTGTCTCCCTCCTGATTGCGGACATATGTTTCATCATTGGAGCAGATATTGTCAAAAAAGGAGGGCCGACACCAGTGGGTCCCTGCAGTACAGCAACATTCTTCATGCACTTCTTTTACCTTGCTCTTTTCTTCTGGATGT
>JBBPDC010199200.1:0-14298 GCA_037974485.1 Hemigrammopetersius urotaenia
CACACACACACACACACACACACACATCTATACATATGTATTAGTGGTGGGCTGTTATCGGCGTTAACATGCTGCGTTAATGTGAGACTCTTATCTTACACACACACACACACACACACAGTATGTATACAGTAAACTCCGCTAATTCGTAACTTGTTTGTTATGCTGTGCAGGTGGAGCCTCTGCAGATGCCGCGGGAGAGGCTGAACTCTGAGGGTCTTCATTCGCCTGTAGAAGAGGAACATGCAATTGAGCAGCATCCACTAAGCCCTGTATACACTACTCTGTGCGTCATGCACACTCACAGTTACACACACACAACCTCTTTTACAGCATTAAGACAGATATTTTCTAAATTGCCCTGTTTTCACAGACGAACACAGAGCGTTCATAACATTGCTGAAGAATTGGATCCAACATTCACAACCAGAAAGAGAGACAGCCAGATATCCACCAGTCCATCGGCAGGTAGGTACAGCGTAGTGATATGCGGGCCGACCTGTAACCTGCAAGTTCTGCTGAAAAATTGTGGGTCAAACCCAGACAACTGGTACATAATATATGAACATGCTGGGAAACAGAAAAGAACAGAGCTGGGCAATGTGTCTGGTGGTCTAGTGGTTAGGGAGTTAGTTTTGAATCCAGCAAGGTATCGTCCCCACCCATTGCTCCCCAGGGGCTGTGTTCCTGGCTGCCCACTGCTTCACTTGGGTGAATGAGTTAAATTTAGAGAAGAATTTCATACTGTTCACACTGTGTGCTGTGCTGTGGTATGTTCATGCTTGACAATGGACTCTTTACAAATGTGTCTATACAGCTCTGGAAAAAATACGACACAGATGCAATCTTTTTTTAAATCAGCATCTCGATGAGTATGACCAACATTCCATGCCAGTGTCTGTTAAATTTCTCCACAAGCACCTCATTCTGCTTTATGGGCGATTGATTAGTGATCACCTGAATCAAAAGTATAAAAAGCACTGCTGTAATCAACACTCTCCTCTCACAATGTGACCAGTTGGATGGTAAAACACTACTAGATGTATGTCAGAGAGTGAACAAGAGATTTGTTTTCTTTGAATTATTAAGTTCTGTAAACACTTATTTTGATGTTTTGTCATTTCTTTTAAAATTATTCTTTAAAGAACAATGTCTTTATTTGGAGATGAGAAGAAATATTGTTAGCAGTTTTTTAAAAACTAAGACAAAGCTTTTTAGTTCAATACTTGCACCTATAAAAGATAAAAGCCGAGAAACAACATTTTTGCAGTGATCTCTCATTTTTTCTGGAGCTGTATTTGACATATTCTTTGACTTGTTTCACTAGTATTGATAATTAAGTTTGAATAGTATTCTGAATCTTGGAAAACAACTCGGCTGCAATATGCAAAATGATGTATAATAAAAGAGTTACTGACATGGAAAATCAAGTTATTACTGTTAAGTTTCAGAATGTCCCAAACACTTCTTTATGTGACTCGTATAAAGAAACTGAGTTGCAATAACAGACCGTTTAAATTCTGTCTTTTTGTGATGTCAGAAAATCCATGCTGCTTACCTTGTGTTTCAGGCCAGATGTGTGATTAAGTAAATATCTACATGTTGGGGACACTGCACTTTGGCTGACATTCAACAAAAAGTCTTGCTGCACTTTATTTAGTTTTTGGTTTCTGCATCAGAAGCTTTTCTGCATCAGAAGTTTAAGGGTTACCTCGTAATATCAAAACCGCATTTACATTTCGTCTAAGATGTTCATAATTCACGTTATCAGCATGTATTAAGACAGAATACCTGTGCATGAATCAGACGGAGGACTGTGGAATAACTACTGGAGGGAGTAGAGCTGGTCAAGGTGCAGGAGTTTAACTTCTTGGGCGCCATTGGAGTGAAAGAGGAAGATGCAGAGGATAGAAAGAAATGGAGACAGCTGATCCGCTAGGGTGACCCACAATTGACAGCAGCTGAACGTAGTTGAAGAAGATTAATATGGACCCAATACTTTACTTTGATCATCATCATATCTGCTGCTACCAAACTTCTGTAAAACGGCATTGTCCATGAACACTTCATTGTCTCTGTAGGTATATGTCTGGCGCCTCGCACCCCTCACAGTATTTTCTACGATTACCTGCCAGAGCCCAACTTCGTCCCGCCCACCAGGCGGCAAGCTGACAAATCAGGGCGACCCAAAGCCAAACGGGAGAACTGCAAGCAACAGTAACTTGAATATTCTCTTGGGTATCTTTGCTGATTCAGTGTTTTCTGGAGTTCACCCATGCCTTTTCACTGCTGAACGTGAGCTCATGGTGCCATAAAAAACAAAATCAGGGTGCTGGTAAGAGTAAGTCATTTAATTTTAAGTGAAACAACCTATTAAACTGGAAACTAATGAAATTCTCATTAGATTCATGCCTGGCACATGCCCAGACAAATCTGCTTTCTGTATTTGCCTGAGGGAAAGACTGCATCGCTATTAGCATATACAGCTTGTGCATTTGCATTCTCACATGTGGAGTTATGTTGTTTTGGCAGCTTGTATGTTTAGTGCCTAAGTCTGAAAAATGATTATTACTGAACTTCTGTAATCTTTTTACTTCCTTTTTTTAACGATCACTTACAAGACCTACAGATATCTATGAGTTATAAAAACATTAACCCATAATTACAGAAGATGCTCAAAAGAAATTCATCTTTAGTTGGAGTAATAGATGTTATGTACAGTGTTTCATTTCACTCAGACTTGGCCAGACAGTGTATTTATAGTTAATACCAAATAAAAGACTGTGTG
Organism: Hemigrammopetersius urotaenia; assembly: GCA_037974485.1. NCBI lineage: Eukaryota > Metazoa > Chordata > Actinopteri > Characiformes > Alestidae > Hemigrammopetersius > Hemigrammopetersius urotaenia. The sequence goes on from JBBPDC010199200.1 coordinate 2,789, forward strand.
TAACTGGTGAACCCCTGTGAGCAATTGATAGGAATGTGCTTAGGTGCTGGGAATTGAACAGTTCCTAATTTGTATGCAGGGAAATTCTGGTGATGTTGTAATGTTTAGGCGTTTATGTGAGTATGTCAGACTCGTCTGTCTGCCTACAGTCTCTCCCCACCCCCCTCACCACCCTACACACTGTGCACTTTACTCTCACTCTACGTCACTCTAACCACATTAACGTGGCAGTGCTACCAGAAATTTGAGTTACAGTTGTCCATATAATTCCCATAACCCGTATTGTAATTAATAAAGAAAGGCATGTTTGGTGCTACAAGAGTAATATAGCTAACAACTAATTGAAACTGAAAGCCACCGGTGATCTTTTATGAGGTTCTAGTTTCATTTTTGGCTTAAATAACACTTTAGTCTTGGCCTCTGTTTACAACTTCTTTGTTCTAATCTGTGAGGTAAATGAAATACACTACATGGACAAAAGTATTGGGCACCTTCCAGTGAATGGCAATCTTAATGCATTTTTGGACAACACCATGCTCCCACTTTGTGGACACAGTTTGGGGAAGAACCTTTGCTATTCCAGCCCTAGTGCACAAAGCATGAGTTCAGTGTGGAAGAACTTGACTGACCCCCACAGAGCCCTGACCTCAACTCATCCAACACCTTTGAGATGAACTGGAATGGAGATTTTGAGCCAGGCCTTCTCACATCAGTGTCTGACCTCATAAATGCTCTACAGAATGAGTGGGCACAAATTCACACAGAAACTCCAAAGTCATGTGGAAAGCCTTCCAAGAAGAGTGGAAAGAGGGGTCCAACTCCATATAAAAAAAATCAACATATTTGAATGCCGTGTTATTCCCGGTTTTTGTAATGTACAGGCGTCCCAATACTTTTGTCTATATTGTGTAGTACAGCATGATACTAAGGCCCAGCCCCATTTTCATCTCTGCATGGTCACACCTAGGTGAAGAATGCCAGTTTTTATTGGTATACAAGGGCAATTCCCTTGTATGCTCTCCAAACGGGAGTGTTATGAGAAATTTATTTATAAATCACTGGTGTGACGGCTGCACAAGCAACCAAAAAACACACAAAGTGTACCTCAGTCATGGTTTATAAAGGCTTCATTTTAATGTACACAAAGATCATGTAATATACACTGAAACTGGTTTGTAAATACAAATAAATAATACACATGAAATAAAAAAACCTGCAGGTCCATGTATGACATAAAACTACTGAAAAAAAACATTATAAAAGATAACTTCGCAAAGACAAGCTTATTTTGGGGAAGAATCCTGATCACTCAATTGCACTGCACACAGTTGTTTGTACACTTTTTTCTGCCCTGAACTTTCTTTACCGACATTCTTTATTGTGTTATCACTATCGCTGTCTTGGTAATAAGATGTTTTTATCATCTAACCTATGTTAGACTAGCTCATTTAACTGAATAGTTAATGCCATTCATTTTGTTGGTTTGATCTTTTTTAATGTGTATGTAGAGGGACGGTTTGCTGTGTGGACTATTGTGCAGCTTATTTTAGATGAATATTACAAAGCTTTAACTTCACATTCTGTTAGGACAATAAAAAACATGGTTGCTATCTAATGGCTCACATGTTTACATTTTTAACTGCATTTAAAAATTAAGTTTGGGATAGAGGAGGGGCAAAACAACGAGTGAATGTTTCAGAACGTGGCCTTCAGGATGCACCAGTCGAAGCTGCAACCTTGTTAACTCTTTGTGCTTTGGAATCTTTGGCTGAGCTGCTGAGATGCTTCATTAGTGATCCTGTTCTTGGTAACAATTGGTTAATGGTTTATGTCTAGCTAGCTACTAGTTCTAAATTTATTCTGTAAGCTATCTATCTTGCCTCTGTCTTTTAAATAAATTGTGATCAAATAAACTTTATTTCTCACCATTAAGCCTGTAACAGTTATGATTCAGCAGTCTGGAATCACCGGTCTAAAGTTTGGAAGCAGTGGTATCAGAAGGAAAAAAAATGTATGAAATATTACTATACTAGTCTGTCCAACTTCAAAAATGGAAAGTATAAAATTAAGATATATAAGAGTCCAAAAACTAGGGCTGTAGATGATTCTAAATGACTCCATGGCATTGTAATAAAATTGAATACATTTTATATGATAAATGAGATGTATATGACATCTCGAGGGTTTTCACATATCTACCAATACATTATTACAGAATATCATTTTTCTGCCTTCATGACCTTTTTGTATGTAAAATACAATATTAATATGAAAATTAATTGATATGAAAAGTAATGAATGCTAGTGTAAATTGAATATAATGTATTGGTCTCTTGGTTTGTGGGGTGGGGGCCACTAAAAAGTGTGGAAAGCAGAATCCTAGAGGAACTATACAGCTATACATCCTAGAGTAACTCTGGTTTCAACTGGTGTTGAAAATGGTTATTAATTTATGTCATTCACAAGAACAAAGTCAGATGTGTTACAGAAAGCCTGTTCCTTGGAAGCACACTGTTATACGACCAACTCAAAGGGCTTATCATCAGACATCAGCGACACCTCACTGCTGCTGCCGTGCTCCTCCTGCGGAAAACAGAAACTGCACTGCTCCGGCTCAGGGGTCTGCCTTTGGCCTGCTCAACACACACAAGCAGTATGACACTGTTCATTATTGTTATTAAAAGATAATTGCATTAAAAATCTTAAGTTTAGTTTTCAAGCTAAATAATCCATTCCTGTAGAAACGTGAACAGGTTCATTTTAAAGTACTTTTTAGGTATTTTTCCATCAAAAGTATTTTGCCTTCTGAACATAAAACAGCTGTCTGCTAATACCTTATATATACAAAGGTTTAGACGCTTATAGACCCCTGCTTGCATAACATTTCTTCTAAAAACAAAAATTGTCTCCAGTTTGGTCCAGTAAGCTTCTGTACTACTAGGTACTACTACCATTTTACTAGCTGTTGGAACATTGCTGTGGGGATTTTATTGCTTTCAGTCATGCTATACATGTTATATGTGCTATATATGCAATTGAATGTCTGGTTCAGAAATGGGGGAACCTTAAAAAAGCAGAAGCTACTGTTCAGAGGAGACACCGCTGCAATCTTTTTAAATCAGCATCTCTATGAGTATGACAACCATTCCATGCCAGTGTCTTAAATTCCTACAAAAGCACGTCATTCTGCTTAATTAGGGACTGATTAGTGATCACATAAATCTTATTTAATGAGGAAAAGTATAAAAACACTGCTGTAATCGACACTCTCCTCTCACAATGTGACCAGTCGGATGGTAAAACACTACTAGAAGTTCATCAAAGGTAATTACTGCCATTTTGTTTGAGTGAACAAGAGATTTGTTTTTTTGAATTATTAAAGTTCTGTAAACCCTTATTTTGAGCTCGGATTTTGATGTTTTGTCATTTCCTTTAAAATCATGCTTTAAAGAACAATATTTTTATTTAGAGATGAGGAGAAATATTAGCAGTTCTGCCATCAGCAGTTCTTAAAAACGAAGGCAAAGCTGTTCAGTTCAATACTCGCACCTATAAAAGATCAAACCTGAGAAACTGAACAGTTTTGTAGTGGGTCTCCACAAACTACTGTACAATCACCAAGTAGTAAAAGTTGTAAGTCCTCAGTCATTTTTCTGCTACTCAAGCTTATTTACTGCAAATGAACTCTTACCAGCTGGAGCTTCATCAGGCCCAGTAGCCAGTATCTGCTTCTCTCTTCTTTTACCAGAAATAGCTATGATCAGTGGTACAATCAGGGAGGCACAAATGATAACTATGACCAGAGTAGTCCATGAAACTGCAGAAATGAACAAAGACGGTGTTGTTGACTGATGTAATCGCAGACAAATGCACAAAAAATTAATGTCCACTCACTGCAAGCCTACTCAATGACTATCAACTGAAAAGCCATTTTATTCACTCTGAGTTTGGTGAACTGTGTGTGACAGTCTTACTTACAGGATTCTTTGTCTAGTGGCACCTCTGCTGGGCCACAGGTGATGTCACTGAAAGCTGTACCTTCAGACAAGATCTTCTGGTCTGGTAATGAACATCTGGAAAGGTGAAAACTCGTAAAAGTCCTGTTTGTATAAATCAGTTCATTTCTGGACTATATTGCAATTATATTACTGCATAATATCTAATGTACAGAATCGTTCAAAGCAGAACCAGACGTTTATAGAGTTGAAGAACTAAAAGCTCCCTGACAAAATGTTATGACATTAAATAGTGATGAAAACATTGCTTCTTATTTTATACTTATTTTAAATGTTATAATAGCTTTGAGATTATTTATTATTTATAGTCATTGGGGCACAAAAGTGTACTTACAAGTGACCACCTGTTTTACTATAATCAGCATTACCATGTGTAGGTTTACTGGTCATTTTGGATTGTAAATGAAATGGTTACACAGTATTGCTGCTGTACTAATACTGTAAGAGTCAGTACGTTACCCACATCCAAACAACCCCTGGCTTGTAGTACTTTAACCAAAAGAATTTACATTTATTGGATCGTTTTTGGCATGCGGTATCTGCACTGTGAAAGACAGTATTACAGTAAAGAATAACTGCATTCCAACAAGAACAAGACTTTGCCTGAGACTTCTCTTACCCGCTGCTCCACTTGACACAGAAATTATGAATCTGATCGTTGAATGTTCCTTCAGGGCAAGGCTGACAGTCTCCTACATTTACAGAGAGACCAACATCATGATAACGAAGAACTTTTTGTTTCAAACATATGCAAGTAGGAAACAGAAGGAAAGAACGTTCCTGCAGGGCCTACAAGACAACATGTAGAAATCAGGGCCTGACTGATGTGAACAATTTGTCACTGATGAAATCAGTGATATCCAGCTAAAATGCTTACATCAGTCAATATTATTCTATGTATAGAAGTCAAACTGTTTTATGTGGTCATCCACTGCGATGGTTAATTCACAATCGTCAAAGTTTCATTGGCCCAAACCAGTCCTGTTCCCTTAGCCTTTGAAATTTTAATGTTTATACACCCACTTCAATTCAAGAATAGCTGGGTAATACATAAACTGGCACCAATTAGCAATGTGTGAATGCAGCACAGCACACAGTGTGAATAGAGTCAAACTCTTCACCAATTGAAGTTGGCTGCCAACAACAGAGGGCACCTGGGGAGCAGTGTGTGGGGACAGTACCTTGCTCAAGAGTACCTCATTGGTACCACTTGCAGTCCTGGGATTCAAACACACAACCTTCTGATCACAGGGGCAACTCTCTAATCACTCCAAGACTGTATTCCAAGACTGGTTTGGGAACCCTAAAGCTTTAGGCTTTATGAGTGCATTGTCTATAAATTACTTGCTGAAATAATGGCATTTCAATGGCAACAGTGTCTTGCAGACAGGCAACTACTTGATATGAATGTAAACTCGACTAGATTTTTGTTTTTAGAACATGTTACTTACTGTCCACTGTAGGCTCCTGTCCTTTGCCGCACTCTTTAACGCAGTAGGAACATTGGTCATTTCCACATAGGTATCCCTCAACACAATCACACTTTGTATCTGAGCTGGCAGTACAGGGCTCTTTTACTCTCATTAGGCCTGGAATAAACAAAAATAGACATCAAAATGAACAAAATGAACACGCAAAAAAGGACAGATCCAGTAAAGGGGCAAAAAAAATAAAACTGAAAACAGGATAAGATATGGGCCCTTCCATATATGATGGATATGATCTTTTTTTTTTTTAGATTTAATATTTGTCAAGTAATCTACTTTAAGACTACTGTAAATCACCACTTTTGAAAAACTGAAGCATTTTGGATATTAATATTGTTTCAAATTTCCCAGGCATTTTTTAATCTGCTGTGTTCATCATTCGGAACACTTAAATCTTTTTAGGTTTTACAGCTTATTACAAGTTATAAGATGTGAAGGACATATTAGAGTTGTTTATCAGCAATCAGATTGGTTTTATATTTGTGAAAATGCTTATTTACCACCAGGAAGATTCTGTCAACCTAATTGTATGTGTTTTTTCCATATACTTCATATTCAAAGCTATTATGACACTATGTCTTGGGCAGAGTGATCATAACTTTACCATGTAATAACTTTTAGACTTCTGTGAACTATGGTAAGACTAGAAAGCTTCTGAAACTGACAGGTTTGCTCTGAATGAGTTCTGTATGGAGACTTTTTACAGCAGCGGTGTGTGTAGCGCTCTTCTGAAAGCAGGTGGTTTTTGTCATGTGTGGTACCTGTACATTCTCTGCATATGAGACAGATTCTTTGCCTGCCGTCAGTGACGTATGTCCCGTTGACGCATGGCGTGCACAAGGCCTTCGGGTCCGGACCACAAATATTCAGCAATCGGTTTCCTGCACCAAACACACACACCCACACATGCCCCCTTAATGATTTACTGCTCTGCTCTATAGCTGTTTGTAGGTTGGCCCCCTCTCTTGCAAGGACGGTCCTTTTACTTCTGTTCTTTAAGTGATTACTAGGCTGCACGTGTCTCTTCTCACATTTCTGTTTTGTCACTTTGTTTCTGTTTTCAGGATGTGGTGATAAAGAGGCCACACACAGCCTCATCTGTATCAAGAAAATTCCCTCTTCTGCCCTCTTCTGTCTATCTATCTGTAGCTATCTATTTATATATACTGTCTCTGTCTATCTGTCGCTCTGTCTATATATCTTGTTCTGTCTGTCTTTCTGTCTTCTTATCCATAAATCTGCCTGTCTGTCTATCTGTATGGCTAATATCTCATTTTGTATGTCTTATTATTTCACTCTGTCTATCTATCTGTCTGTTTGTCTGTTTATCTGTTTGTCTGTCTGTCTGTCTGTCTGTCTATCTATCTGTCTGTCTGTCTGTCTGTCTGTCTGTCTATCTGTCTGTCTGTCTGTCTGTCTGTCTGTCTGTCTGTCTATCTATCTGTCTGTTTGTCTGTCTGTCTGTCTGTCTATCTGTCTATAAATCTGTCTTTCCCAGATGAATGAACTGTAATCATCAATATTAATCAACATTTTTTCAAGTCTCCAGGTATTATTTGTAATATGGTTATTATAATTATAAAATTAGGATTAGTTAATACTAGAGGTTGGCATAGATTAATTTTTTTTAACGTTGTTAATCTCATTGGAATCTTGGCGTTAATCTTCTGTTTTAACTCAACCATTCTTGTTTATATTTTTCCTTAAAATCTCCACAGCCAAATAAAGCAGGATCTCCTAAAAAGGTCTATATCTTTCGCAGGAGCTCTGGTCTGGAACGTACCTGGCTCGCATATGTCGCAGCACACCTTCTTCGGAGAATTCCGATCATGACTCCACCTGTTACATCCAGACTCCACCTTAGATCCCAGTGAGAGAGGCAGCGCCAGCATCAGAACAAGTATGGGCCACATTTTTCTTCCCCTCTTAAAAGTTAAAACTAAGCTGCTTTTCTAACAATGCTGAAAGACTGGGTGCCCTCTTTTTGACTGACAGAATCTGTGACTGTTTGCAACTGGCTACAAGTGTAAGTTCCTGTCAACGTCACGTTAACACGCGCCCACCATACACCCCCTCTAATACCCCACACGCTCACAAATGCGAAGCCACACGTGCTATAGTTGGTGATGAGTCACAGTTAAAATGTCCTGAGTGTGTGTGTGTTTCTTCACATAAATGTGTGTGTGTGTGTTCTCATAAATGAAGACATTCACTGACCTTGGGTATTTTCTTAAGTCAGTGTATACATCACAGGAATTTTTTCTAGCCCTCAAACACAAAACAGACTCTATAATAATACAATCTACAATCATGTCTAACTTTAAAGTCACTGAAGAAGACATCAGCCAAATTGTTTTTAACTGTGAATTGAATATGGGGAAGTGAAAGGCAGTAAAACTAACTGAAAGCTGAAGTCGATCCAAGCCAAAACCCTTGAAAATGCTGCAAAAATGTACTTATTAACCACTGAGAGGACTCTGCCAACTCGATGTAGTTTTTTCCCCCCATATTTTTCATTTTCAAAGCTATTATGAAACAATATCTTGGCAGCACATTTATAACTATATCATGTAATGACCTTTTTTGAGGAATTAAACACTGATGACTTCTGTGAACTATGGTAAGACTAGAAAGTTTCTGTAACTGACAGGGGTGTCAGGGGTAACTCTGGTCCTGGAAGGTCAGTGTCAAGCACAGTTTGATGGTTCTACTCCTCAAATACATTCACTAAACCTGACAAATAACTGACAAGCTGAACCAGGTGTTTCTGAGCAGGCAAATCACCAAAAGTGTGATGGACCAAGGCCCTCCATGACTGGAGTTTGACACCCCTGTTGTAGAACATTAAACTACCCTGAATGAGTTCAGTAAGGATTATTCACTTATTAATGCTTATATTATTCACTGTTATTTAGTCACAATTATAGATAATTCAGTGACTAACATTATTTGACATTATTTAGGGTGGTAGTAGCCTAGTGGGTAAGACACTTGCCTGTGATTCTGCTGACTATAAAAGTGCAGGTTCGAACCCCCCACTTTCTACCGTTGTGTCCTTGAGCAACGCTCTGAAAATGTGCTTAACTCTACTTTAATTTACTTCTGAAAATACACCAAACCCGCCAATTAAGTTGCCATTAATTGGTGAAAACAACCCCTTCTATTTACCTTAAACTTAAATCTTAAAATTAAATTGGTGCACTTATCCTCTTATTTTTCCCTAAATATTTTGTACAGGGAAAATTGAGGTCAAAATGAAGGTCAAATGAAGGCTTTTGGTTTCATAGGGACACTTAACCCTCAGTTGCTCCAGGTGGACTGTCCCTGTAACTAATGAGTGTAAGTCGCTCTGGATAAGAACGCCTGCAAAATTCCAGGAACCACCATAGGATCACCACTGACCATTTTATTTGGCTGGTGGATCATTCTCAGGACAGCAGTGACATTTGTGGTATGGTAGCATGTGTTGTGTGACGTGGCCTGTGTATCAGGTACCGCAGCATTGCTGAGGTTTTCTCCGGTGCCAACTATGGGATTTCCAAGCTTTTAGAATGAACCTCCAACACCTTTGAACACATGTTGGTTTTAGTCCAGCCCACTGGCTCTGGTAGTATTCAGTTCTCATCACTATGAAACACAATATACTTAAAATGTGTATAACCCTAAATTAATTTACCCCTGAAAATACACCAGACCACTTAATTTGAATTAAGTGTCCATTAATTTCTGAACTGATCCTTTAATTTAACCTTAAAAGTAAATTTAAGCCATGAGAGAGAAAGCCCTTAATTTTAAACATAAGGCATTTTTTCAGGAGGTTCCATTGTTTAAGGGTCAAAGTTGAAAAGGCATGGGGAGAATTCAGTGGTTTTACCCCTTAATCAGCCTTAATCTTTGCACTTTTCCCCTTAATTGTCCTTAGTTTCCTGGAAATTATAGCAATTTTAAGGGGTAAAATTAAGGGGTTTGGTTTCATTGAGCATGTTTCATATTGTGGGATAATGTGTATTTGCTCACACATTTTGCAGTTGCAGATTTCTCTACTAAATTGGCCCTCTATGCCACATTGCTCAAGTTCAGTAAAGCACCCTGTTCATCTGTCACACATTTCGAAATCATTGTATTTGTAAGAGGTGAAAAAGAATGGCTATTCTTTTAAACTGTTCAATTTTTATCTGATGAACCATCAAAATTCCTGAGCAAAGTTGTGAAACTACTTCCTTAAAGTAAAAAAGTACAGTTGGTAGTTTCCGTAATGGGTTTTAACATCAGTCCAGGACTGAGATGTCCATCATATAAGGCCAAAGGCCTTGGCAGTTTTAAACGACATGATTCTTGATTAGTCCATGTTCATTTTTCACATCTAGTATAATCTAATTTCCCTGCCCATATTCACTGTGTCTCCTTTTCCCCCCATAAACCCTCAGTCCACATGCCTCCAGAACATTCAAAATTTCAACCATAGAATTGGCTGATTAACACACTTCCTGTTTATTCAGTCAGATATTTATTGATACTTTAACTGCTTTAAGAAACTTCATACCATGGAAACGTATATACACTATATGGACAAAAGAACTGGACACTCCTATTAATTGCTAAATTCAGGTGGTCCCTTACTTCCAGTGAAGGACAGTCTGCTTCAGCAGACCAACACATTCTGGGCAACCACACTGGACACAGTTTGGGGAAGAACCTTTTCTATTCCAGCATGACTGTGTCCCAGTGCAAAAAGCAAGCTCCATAAAGTCACTCCATAGAATTTGGTGTGGAAGGACTCGACAGGCATGTACAGAGCTCTGACCTCAACCCCATCCAGCACCTTTGGGATGAACTGTGCCTCATAAATGCTCTACAGAATGATTGGGCCTATTCCTACAGAAACTCCAAAATCTTGTGGAAAACCTTCCATAAGGAGTGGAAGCTATTATAACTGCAAAGGGGGACCAACTCCATATTGTGATCTTTGTATTTGAATGCAATGTCATTAAAGTCCCTGTTGGTGCAATGGTCAGGTGTCCCAATATTTTTCTCCAAATATTGTAAGTTAAGGCATATTCCGTACCAGGTCATTATGCTGTTGGTAAAATCACTACATGGCTTGTGATGATGGAGATTTTCTCAATTATCTTCTCCATTTCTCTGCTCTCTGTGTAGCATTGACCTCCATGGCTCCCTCTGCAGGCCGAAACTGGAGCTGCGTGGTCTAGGCAATGGTGTGAAGATCCTTGGGACTCTCGAGAGTCCAAATTTGATCTCATCATTACGCTTTTTCATCAGCGCTAGAGCTGGAGTTAGTGGGAAGTTGTCATAGAACTGAAAGAAAATGAGAGACATAAAGTAAGTGGGTGTTATGATAACCTTACATTTCAGTAGTAAATAATATACAATACTGTCTTAGGCACCTGTGAAAATAATATTTAAAAATGATCAAGAAGAGCAGAGAGTATTTTTCACACAAATATTACAAAATATACTAAATAAAAGTAAAACGAATAAATACAATAACATTATACAGTAAATAGTGATTTTATGTACAATATATCAATGTGTTCTTTGTATAAGTCCAAAACAAACTTTTTGTGATACTTTTACTGCTTTTGATATCTATTCTAATGTTAACTTTGCTAGCAGAAAGACACACACTGAGAAAAATGGCAAACAATTTACATAGACGCCTAAGACTTTTGCACAGCCCTGTAAAACTTATGGCCAAAATAATTCACAATGTATTGAAAGGTATTTGTATTGTAAATGCTACATTTAAAAAGCATGCAAACTGTAAAACACTAAGTTCAAAATCATTTATACTCAAAACTGTGAAACACTGCATTCAAATAAACTTTTCATATTGTATTTTGCATTCAAAAACAAATACTGGCAGTATTCAGAATCAGAATCAGAGAATCAGAGAACTTTATTTATCCTGAAGGAAATTGTTCACATCACGACTGCACACTCACACAAGACAGAACAATACAGAATAAAAATACCTGAATATATAATA
>JBBPDC010199238.1:0-14295 GCA_037974485.1 Hemigrammopetersius urotaenia
GGATGGATGGATGGATAGATAGATAGATAGATAGATAGATAGATAGATAGATAGATAGATAGATAGATAGATAGATATACAATGAATTAAAATTTATTTCCAATTACATGTTCCAAAGAAATCATTTTGCTGATATTTCACTGATATGGAATTTTTAGCAACCATAAACTATTGTTAATAAACTGCTTTGCCTTGACATAAACATCTTTTAATGAGGTTATTATTAATATTAACTGCTATTTTTTAACATGAGCATAATTGTTGTCTCATAAAAGCCACGAGAGGCCTTGTGCTACAGCGATTTTACTACTCCATCTCTTCGTGATGTGCCTAATTAAGCCCTTACCTGTGGTAGCATAACTGTAATGCATTGTCTGTCCTACGTCAAATCATGGAGATGGTCACAGTGCCCAGTAAAAAACTGTGATTGTTTTGAGACCTTATTTGCATATGACAGCCAAAGGCAAATATTGCTATACTGGTTAATAATACATTGTGTGTCACTACTGACAGCTAGGCAGACTGGTTCTTCATGTCTCTCCCTGTGCTGTAATTTACATTACAGAGACACTGAATCATTTAAAGAGCAGTGTTGACAGCACCGAGTGTCAGGGCTGTGATATTTACTGTATCACTCCCCTGCCTCTCCTTCAACAATCAGTCCATCTGAACCTCTTTCATCTCTCTCACTCTTCCTTCCTCCCCCTCTCTTCTTGTGTCTTTCTATCGATTGGCTAAGCTCGTTAGCACTTATCGCACACTGAGTACATCAGGAATGACAGGAAAGCTGTTTTGACACTAATCGCCTGTAGAAATATTACCATTGACTTGATGATTGGAGCACATGTTCTTTACACGCACCAACACATGCTCTCCATGTATGTCTAATGACTTTGCAATGTGTTGGAGGCAGCCTGCTGCACGAGAACTCTGCTGCACGGGAAAGCAACAAGATCTGAGGTGCAGTTTTCCATATGTGAATTACTATGAATGGAAGCTTACTCTAAATCAGTGGCTCCCACCTTTGATCCTGCAATTCCTGTTTCTTGCATCTCCATGCTGTAATGCTGCAGTCATCATGATTATGTACCCAGTGTAAAAAGATTGGCAAGAAGATATAGATTTGTTAACAGATGACACTGGCTGGCTTTTTTGTTGTGACAAGCAATTATGTTGCCAGGGAAGCATTTGCTTTTTTCAGAAAGAAGATATTACAACCGTCTTATTTAATGCTGGCTCATGCTTTCAATGCAATTCCAGTGGTTGAAGATCACAGAGACTTAGCAAAATTAACTGTGGCCAAATGCAAATTCATGCTTCACGTTCCTGCATACTTTCTGACTCAAGACTTTGTGCAAAATGTATTTGCATTTGTTCTGACCATGGCTTAACATGTATAATAAACCAGGCCTTACTGAGTTGAAGTGGTAGTGTTACACTACATTACAAATCATATTACATTAAAGGCCACAATAAAAAAATATATTTCCACTTTTAAGTTTAGTCATGATGATTATTTGTTTTTTGCTGTTGTTGTTTCTTTGTTGAGGATAAAATACTGTATAATTAACATGAAAAAAAAAAGTCTGTGAATTGGCAGAGCTAAAGTGTGGTAAGCTGACTAGGATATGTGTGAATGCCAAGATTTTGTGACATAATGAAAACAGTACATTCAATATGAGCTTTTTTGCAGTTTAGTTTACATTTATGATTAGGGACTGAATGGTAAAGCTTGAAGCTTTAATGCTTATATATTACCTATATTATTACATATTACTCCTTTATTACAAAATTAAGTTTTAAATTATATAAGCCATCCAATTTTTTCATCTGATTCAGTCCTATGATCATTGACACACAACGTTATATCCAGTTCCATAGATCTCAGGATGCATGTTCATATTTCTTGGGCTTTCCCTATAATGTGGTGCACAGTGCTTCTACATTAACTGCAAGAATCTCATACCCACACCTGAGTTGTTACAAAGGCTGATTTGCATTGCTGTGTCGTAAAAGGCTGAATTGTCCATTGCATTCCTAATCCTGAAGCAGGCCTTGAAACATTTTAGATAACTAGGTAATTGTTGTAGACGGAATGTTTATGAGAGTAGCTGTTCCCTACTCAGTTAATCCCTGAATTTAAAATAAAGCCAAGGCTTCCTGCACTATCAATGACTCCTCAAACTCCTAGAACAGCTCAGCAGTCATTAACCTGTGGCCTGGTCTGGGACACTAAACTAAACTATACACCAATTTGTAGAGACTACTTTGTGCCCAATCTAATGAACTACCCTTTAATCTCTCCTTGCCAATACATCTGCTTGATGTTTTTTTCTTTCCTGTAGTTTCTCATTCCTATCTAATATAAAAAGGAAAGCTCATACAGCAGCTAATAAGCTATGTTGGAAGTGTAGCATGTGGTGTTAATGGCCCCCTCCTATCTCTTTTCCCGCTGACTCTTTTCCTTGGAGGGATTAAAAGCCTGCTGCTTTTGGAATTGAGCCAGCAACAGCCAGCGCCCCTTGAGTATTAATGGAAAGTCCCAGAGAGAGACTGTAGGAGCAGTGTCTTCTGGGTCTGCACCAAATCTGCCAGCCTGCCCAGAGTTAATAAATCACTTCTGGTCATTGAGTGAAATTACTAGCAATCTTACTGTTTAAGACATTTAGTTCTCATTGTCACAGAACAGTAGATTGAATTTGTTTTTTAAATGTCCACAGTGCAACACAAATGTGGTCTGCTGTCTGCTGTCAGTCTACTTTCTCTCAGGAATTTGTGCAACAATGTTTTCTGTTATTCAAGACGGGTTATCCCACTTGCATCAGGCCACTTTTAGTAAGTGCTAACCACTGTATGTCAGGAACAACTCACAAGACCTGTCAAAGCTATTTGCCACTGCCAGGACATTAACATTTTATCTAGTTTGTTATAGAAAAACTAGTTACCATCAGAGTCCAGAGCATGGGTGCCAGAACCATTATAGCAGGGGGAAACATGTCCCCCCACTTTTCCCCTCCTGGACAACAGCCGAGACATAGAGCACTGCGCGCACCCCCACATTAAAAATGCTTCCAGCACCCAGGGTCCATCATAACAATATAACAGGCACCTTCTGAGCAACAGTAAGTTAATAATAGTAATAATGTGTTAAAGCGATGTAAACACATTTAATTGCCCAGCCCTAATATATATATATATGTAATATTATTACATTAAAGCCACTATAGGCCCCTATATTAGCATTAAAGCCACTATAAATATCTGTACATTTGGACTGTATTGTTTTCTCTTGTGTTTTAAAGGTCTTGCACTCCTTACACCCTCTGTTGCTCTTTCTGCACTTTGTATGGTCTTGCCTTGTCTTGGGCTTCACCATGGTCCTAGAGGAAATACTTTCCCTGTGTACTGGCATACGGTTGAAATAACACTCAAACCTACCTGACTTGACTTGGCTTGACAGCGTTTGAAAGCTCTGAATTTTAAAAGGCTTTATATTCTCATTGGACCCTTTTGTACTTTTACTGTTGTTGAACCTTTTGTACCCCTGACACTTCAGAGCCTTTCTTTTTGCTCATGCTCGCAACTACACACATGTACACATATCTGCAAATGGGAGTCCAAGTGCAAAATACACTACCATTCAAAAGTGGAATCGCTTCATATTAATAACAAATATTGCTAAAAAAATGTCCAATTTTTAAAATGTTCTTTTATTCGGTACCTGTAATACAGTGCAGTTTTTGTAGACAGGCCTTATCAAAAAGGGCACTTTGCCTAAACCACTCCCCCACCCTCCCTCCCTTGAACATCCCTTATAGTACTAAAATACTATTACAATCATTTTATACATGTATCAGTAACACAATTGCTCTCTGTAATGAAAACAGTGATTCAGTACTACTGAACAGGAGTACACAAATATGCGTTTCATTTTCACATAATTGTATGTTTCATTGTTTTTGGAGGTACTTGAGTGCATATTTCTTTGCTTTATGTTTGACTATTCGGTGTATCAAGAAGCTAAGAGGAAACAAGCTCAAATGCAGATGTACAGAAGCTCATAGCTTGTGTTTTATGTCTGTATTTGATGGATTTTAAAGGCTGTTGTTGCACTCTCTACAGTGTAGTCACATGCAGTGAGGAAATGGCTTTTGGTTTACTGCTTCCTTCACTGTTTCTGTGTGTGTGTGTGTGTGTGTGTGTGTGTGTGTGTGTGTGTGTGTGTGTGTGTGTGTGTGGAGTAGCACACTGCAGTCTGCTGTGCACATCATCTTCTGTAGTTAATGTTCTTTGTTTTACTGGAGATTTTTTTCTTCTTTTACCCACTGTGTAGCGTGCGCATGCTGGGAGGAGGGTATGGGGTGGGGGGTGCTGCATTTTATCTTCTAAGGGACCTGGTGTTTATGAGCCTATTGCACCATAGCCTGAGCTCGCTTTATGGATGCCTCTGCAGACCCAACTCACCAAGCTTACACTGAAATACATACACATGCACACACACACATGCACACACCTAACAAGATATTACACCAAAACCACCAAATGCACCCACTCAGACTTGCTAATTTTATAGTGGGAGGTCTCTAGCTGTGTTGTTTTTGTTCTTCTGTGTAAATATTAGGCATGCAACGGTACTCTGTAAAATACTGGACCGTTCGGTACACGCTGCACGGTTCGGTACGCCTTTGTGTACCGCGATAGTTCGGTTTTGCACTTCCTTTTGAAAATGGCGCTTAAAGCTTACCATTCTTTAAGCAGCAAGCGCCAATGAGCGAAAGCCCTCCCCTGAGAGTTAATGTCCAATCACTGTTGTGGCTCCACCCACTCGCCCTCCCTCACGCTGAAGTAACTGGATCTGAGCGCGCAGCTTGGCACACAGACGCGGAAAAAAAAGAAAAACAAACCAGCATGGCCAGCACTGGTGAAACAGTGAAGAGGCAGAAGTTTGAAGAAGCACCGGCTTCGTACAAATCTCCAGGGTGGATTTTTTACGGGTTCACTGTAGAATTCAACGATCAGGGAGTCAAAGCAGTTAATAGTAATGTCACTGTTTGTAAACATTGCCTTACAGGTGTCCCGTACGCTAATGGAAACATGAGCTATATGGCTAAGAGTAGTCATGCTGAGATAACGGTTCCTGAACGGAGGACAGACTAAAAGGTAACTGTCTGTATTAATGTGAATGCTGATCCTTTCATGTGGTGGAGGGCAAATGAGAGCAAGTTCCTCCATTTTGCAAAAGTTGCACGTCACCTCTATGTCCCAGGAACTTCTGCTGTGAGAGAATTTTCCAGTGAACTGGTGCAGAGCCAAAAACTGTTTCTGAATGTGGACTAAACAAAATAGATTGCTGTTGACTTCAAGAGGGCACAACATGATAACTAAAAACCAACAGCTTCTCAGAAGAGATCATCCAGAGCACTTGGTTCCTTGGTGTTCATGTCACATGGATGCTCAACACCAGCTCCATCGCCATGAAGGCCCAACGTTGTCTACTTCTCATGGACACTGAGAAGAGTGCACCCCAATACTCAACCATTCTTCAGAGCATTCTCTGTGGTTGCATCCTGGCTTTGTATGGAAACTGTGCCTCATCAGATTGCAAAACCCTACAGAGGATAACATGGACTGCTGAGAAGATCATTGAGGTCTTTCTCACCACATGCTGCATCCACAAAGCCATGAGCATTGAGGATGACCCCACGTACCCCTCACTTACCCCTCACCCACCGTCCATCTGGCAGAAGATTTCACATCATTTGAACCTTTACTAACAAAGTAATAGCTCTAAATTCACACACTAAACTGTTCTGCCATAAAAGAGAAAACTTACTCCCCAGCTGTCACTGTAAATGCCCTGTATTAATTTATATACTATACAATTTTCCGGTTCCTGCTACTTGGTAATTCTGCACAATTATATATTGCTGTCTACGTCAGTTTTTACGTACCTTTATGTATGACTCTGCTGCTAGAATATAGTATGCCTTAATACTGTTTTTACTCACATTACTAATGTTACTGCTCATGTTGACTGCTCTGTATGTTGCCTTGTCCTGTAAATTATTGTAATGTTACTGGGTATTTTACACTCTCTTTAGTCCTGTTATGCCTACATGTTTATAGTCTTGGTTTTCTTCTTGGTTTTCGTTATTGTGTTGCATTGTGGTCCTAGAGGAATGTTGATTCATTTCATTTAGTCACTGTGTATATGGCTGAAATGTCAATAGACACCTTCTTGACTCTTTCCATCAAGCACTGCAGAATCTGTTTATGATCAGTGTGGCCTGGCATATCAGTCATTGGATTACGACATTATTGTTTGTTTTCATAGTTGTCATACACTACAGACTACATTGTTCTCAAGATAATACAGTGTCCTTAATCTGCCCTCAAACTTCTAGAAGGTTGTTCCTGCTTGCAGAGAGCGGCCCGAAAAGCCAAGGTGAATATATTTGTGGTAAATATGTTTTCAGGTAAACCCAGTAGGCTTACTACCTGTATTGGTATTCTATACTACTGTATTAGTACCTACTGTTATTGTTGTTGTTTTTTTTATGTTTTTGTGTTTTTTATTTGACACATTGGGCTATTTATGATGTTACAAAAATAATTTTGTAAACACAGTAGTTAATCCATGAGGTCAAATGTTATTGAGAAATCTGCCACTAAGCTGCATATCTACTGCTACATTGTTCCATGACCTTGTCTCTCTGCAAACATAATGCTGGTTCCTTCACTATTCAGTGTTCTGCAACCTCAGGTTACACATGAAGCTTTCTACAATAATAGGCTACAAAAAATAATAGGCTACCAAACTCTAACAAAACTTGTGGCTGTCCGCAAAAAAACTTCTTTTGGAAATTTTTAAGGACGTTCTTTTAGGACAATTGTTTTTAATGAACCCAGTTGAAATTAACCCAGTCGGTGTTTTGATGTTTATCAGGAAGCAGATCACATATACAATAGGTATAAATTGATTATAGACAAGAGAAATAAAGCAAACAATCTATAAACCTAAACCTCAGCCTCTTTTAATAATGATTAGTCTCAGATATCTATAAAACCTTTTAATAAATAATATTATGCTGTTATTTCTGCCACAACATTTTGGCCACAACATACTTTGTGCTTCATGCTTCACTTATTTAATGTGGACTTTGCACTTACACACAGCATTACATCTTGCATTACACCAGTTTATTATGAGTTTAATTAACTCAAGTATTTCAATTCATTTACAAATGCATTGAATAAAATCACAAACTAAACCCTTACTCGCACAGTTATTCATGGATTTGACATATACATTATAATCTTTATTCTTTTTCTGTTGTAGTGCAAGAATGTGAAATGTGCAACACAGATTCTAGACTAGCCTGCTCACCGGTTCTAAAAAGTTACGAAAAAAAAACATACAGAAACCTGTAAAACATCAAATTGTACATTTTGACTGTTTTGAAAAATAAATGTCGGTGTCATCCAACAGGTTTCTGCAGACAACCAGACAAACTAATGAGGGGCCAAGCAGCCCCCCTCACAAGCCCAGAGTCCTCTGATGTGCCCTGGTCTATGGTGTGGGAGGTTTGATTCTTGCAATGTTTGGCTACTTACATACTTCCAAATTCTAATCCTTGGGTCAGACTGACTCATTCTTGCCCTTGGCTCTCAGATCCTGTTCTGCTTTTTGTAAAAGAGCCTGATGCACCACTGTTCTTGACTTTGGGCTCTTCAAGCACTTCAGGGATCATGACTTGAGTCTCCCTGCCCTAGTTGCTGATAAATTGGCGTCAAGTGAGGCAACCATGACGCCATTCACCTTTTCTCATGTCCCCTGAGCTCGAATGCGAAACAACCTGAAGCTTTAGTGATGCGCTAGTGATAAAGTCAAGGAATGACGTCTTCATTAGGAATAAATCAGCCGCACCAGCCTTGTCAAAGCTGCGTAAAGAGTCAGAGGTGTGTTGTAGTGTTTTTTTACTGCAATGATCTCCCTCTGCCACTCACTTAGATCTCTGCTTATTAAAGGGGAACAACTCGTCAATATTAGATGTGGGAGTCAGTGCTTTCTGAGGTGCTATGCTTTATTTTCTCACACACCACACCCATTTATGTAAGGGAGATTAGATGCATTTTCATGTTCACTCAAATAATTTTGCAATAATACTGGAAACCAAAGGAGGTACTGGGTTTAGTCCCTCTTTATATAAAAACAGGCCATTCACCATTCATTCAAGCAGAATGCTTCTTGCTGTATTTTCTCAAGATCAACTCCCATAAGTGCATCCTCCTGAGAACATTTGAGTGTTTGTAATTTCCTGTCAAACCTCAATGTAATCTTAGTCTCAAGCACCTGTGAGCACCGTTAACTGAAGCATTGCAGCAAGCAGAGCACAATGAAGGATGAGAGTCTGTCACTGAGGACATGCTGTCGGGAACCTGGCTGTGAAGTTAATTGTGCCTGCCCTGGAGGTTAATGAATGAGAACTATGCAGATGTCAGATGTTTTCTGTAAAATACAACATGGGTTTCTTTAATAAGAAGATTTGAGAAAATGTTCTTATAGACACTATATATAATGATCATTTACCTTGTGTTCTCTACCTACCAGTTAATCAGGTGCATCTCACTTTTACGTACACTCTGGCCAATTTGTCAGAAATGCCTACCATATTGGTGCACTATGTAATTACTGGACTGTATCCCATCTGCTGCTGCAAAATTTGTCCCCACATTCTACCCCATATGGAAAGGTACCATTTTAGTACTTTTGACCAGGCATTTTTGGGTGTACAATTATAGTATGTAGCCCATCTGTTTTCATGCAAATGTGGTTAGAATCACATGGCTCATTAAGAGGCTCTTGATTGAATGTTGGTGATGCGAAATGTTCTGTAAAACCCTGTTGTCATGAGTTTTCATGACAGATTATGACAGTTAATGTGTCAGGGTTCTGTTACCTTAAATCATGACACATGCCTTATTTCATGATTAGCATGTGACATATAATGTCATGACATCAAAATTTTCAAAATATTCCAGACTTGATTAGTGTAATGCCTTGCTATCAGGACACACCAACAAGACTGTAAATTACAGAATGTGCAAGCTTGAGTTCCCACTAGAACCACTTTAGTCTAATATTATCAAAACTACCATTAAAATCTGTATTGATTACACAATTCTACTGTTGGCATACAAAGCCCTGAATGGCCAAATACCACTGTGAATTTAACTCTTGCTACAAACCTCCATGCTCACTTCAATCTTAAGCTACTGGCTGTCTACTCATCCCCAGAATTATTAGAGCTACAGCAGGGGGAAGAGCCTTTTCATATAAAGCCCTCCAGCTTTGGAATAACCTTTAGGTTAATGTATCAGACTTAGGCACACTCTTATTTTTTAAATCTATGCTGAACACATATTTGTATAATCAGGCTTTCCATAATTAACTTTTCCCACTAGATGAATAGTAGAGCTGGGTTTAAGGCATATATAATTCAAGCAAATTGGGATGCTGGTGCTGTTGTCCGACCCCACCATGCATTCCCTCAAGTTTGTTGATGGTGGAGTGGTGTGGCACCAATGTTTCCAAGTGCTTTTGTGACTGTGAGATCCCTCAGCTTTGTTCATTCTAGCTAGACTGTGACAGCAACTTGCCCACTTTACAATTATATTTTGCCCTCCATCCCTTCTGCTGGCCTGCTGGCCTGTCTTCTTGGAGGGGAACCACCAGCTGGGTTCACCTAACTTGTACCTACACTTTGGCCCATTTTTCACCCACCTTTAGGGCTCCAGGTCACCACCTGCTCCTATCTCGGCCAGCACTTGCTGTAGTCTTCTGGACTGGTTAAGGATAACATGACACTACAAATACTACTGGACATAATAAGTCATGACATCCCATATGGTGTGTTTATGGCATGTCATGTCATTGTTATTTTGTAGCACCTTTGTTTTAAATATCAGTGGACTATGATCACAGTCTCAACAACTTATCCAAGAAGCTGCTTAAAACCTTTTTTAAAGCAAGCCATAGAAGGAAAGCTATGGATGAATGTTCATTGTCACTGTCTAGCCGAAATGTCCCTTGAAAATAAAGCAGACTAGGGCAACAGTGCCATCTCCTCTGACCTGCTGTTTGCATGACATTAGGCCTCAATCTGATGTGCCCATCTCCTGAATATTGACTGCATTGTGCTACAACAACCCCATGAGCACACACAGCAGACCTTTAGATCAGACCCACTTGTCTGAGTGAGCTTCACAGAGCAAGGCTCAGAGATTTAGACTACTGGGGCTTCAGTCACTCAAAACATCCCTGATCCTTGTTTTCAAGAAGCAGACAGTCAAGCAGGTAGTGAAGGCATTTGGAACAATATCTGTTTATGTTTTACACATGATGATGGCTATGCAACGGCTTTAAAAAGATTTTGTGACAAACTTACTTTGATAAACTCAGCCATTTAGAGTAGTGTGTGTGTGTGTATTGCTTTTCTTCAGAACAGTCTGCCAGATTCAATACACATAAAGGTTGTGTGGTATCAAGTGATGTGTGTTCATGGCTCTGTGTAGGAGAAAGCCCTGTTCTCTTTTAACCCATTTAATCCCAATGGCAACAACTGTTGCCGTTTTTTTGGGGGGGTTTTTTGAACCTCTGAAAGTGTTGTTTTGGCTTTGGGCAGCTAATGCAAGTTAAACAAATTTAAGAGGTTGTCTCCCCTAAATTGTATCAATGTCATGTGACTTGTGTGAATAGAGACATGACCAGGCCCCCTTACATCCAGCCTGCACCTCTGGAAAGAGATGTCTGCCTCAAACTTGCACAAGAGGAAGTTCGTAAAATACCTTAATTAACAGATATTACTAAAATATTTTGAACACATATTTTCTAAAGGGTCTACTACTAATATTTAATGAGAATTATATGCCTGCATGTATCTTTTCACCGTAAGAAGAGTAAATGTAAGCATGGCAACATTTGTTGCCGCTAGCTTAACACATAGTCATAGTGCTAGTTATGCTACCTGTCAAAGGTTTTGGCTCTTTATTCTATTTATCTTTTGTTTTTTTTAAACTTAAAAATATCAGTGGTCAGCCCAGGGGGTGTTCCATGAGATCTTGGTGGGAAGAGCGGCCTCCCGTTGGGGGGTGATCAGCTGGGTTGCTGCGGTGGGATCCGCCCTGCTGGGGGACGAGCCTCGGGGTCTTGGATCTTGTCAGTGCATGGATGGCCCTCCACCGGGGGGGGCCCTGCACCGTGTGAGTGGTCGCAGAGGGTCTAGGGGTTCCCTACCCATTCCCTACCCATGTACCACATAGTGGGTGTAAATAGGTATTTGTTTAAATTTAGACTATGTGGTTTCCCATCGGCAACAATTGTTGCCGAGTATAACACCAACATTTTCACTATCATAACCACCAAGTCATGAAAAAATTCAAACATATTGTGTGTAAGGGAAGTCTAAGGAGTAAAATGCATGCACTTATTTTGCAGAGGAAAATTTGGGATTAAACGGGTTAAGCCCCAAGGCCAAGATGACTCAAAAATTAAAGCTCAGATGTAACCTTTTTGTTATTAAACATGGAAATCAGCTTTTTCCAAACAATCTCTCTCTCGCTCTCTCTCTGTCTCTCTCTCTCTCTCGCTCTCTGGCTTTCTCAGCATTAGCTATATATTATGCAGTGACAAAAACAGAATTAAATAGAACTAATTAACACATTTGGTAAATAGATGAAAAACCAACTAAATCATTTAGTGTATATGTTTAACTACCTAAGAAATCTATGTTACATTTTATCTCTATATAGGTTGGGCTTTACACTAAGATGGCTGCAATACACAGTCTGTAACATACTGTTACACAAGAAGATAAAATGAGTACTGCAGAGATGTCCATCATCCATCAATAAGACCTTTTCGTGAAGCCTGATGGCTTTAAAAAATGCTGGAGGAACATCCAAGAAACATGTCCAGTCATACACAATTTAATCCAGTGTCATCTGACAAACATCTGATAATGGTCACTTCTCTGTGTCCTAGAAAAATTAGGCAAGCATCAAGGCAGCAATGTGCAACGGAGTGTAGCAACTTGGAGACATGCCAAGCATTAATGTAAAATGGATCAGACTGCTGGTTGGCACCAGAACATCTGTTCTGAGGCATGGTTTCAGTGTGGTCCTAACAATGACCTGAATTCTCCAGAGGGACTTCACAGGTCTCTGGACTTCAGAAGTAAGCACACCTGCAGGATAATTAAATACAGAAACATCTGGAACAGGATCAGAGAAAAAGGTCTGAAGAATACTTGTATCTGGGAATTTCATTGAAGATTGAGCATTTCACAGTGAAGAGCCTGGTGTATATGCCTGGTGGCTCAGTACCTCCAACAAGTCTTTAAATCCACCTCCACTGTGTTTTTACTTATCCCAAAATGTCCAGGTGGATTATGCTGAAGCATTACAGTTGAGGTACCCTCAAAGTGTTTCATGACTTTTTCATGAATGTTCTGTACCTGTCGTCTGAAAATAAGTGCACATGGCCATTTCGGTGCCCTCCACACGTGCTCATCATGTCCATGCAGCCTGGACAAGACAAGACATTCTTAGTACATATTGCTGTATGTGTTTATTTCAAAGTTCTGCACACTGTAACAGGCATGACACAAATGAGGAGATGGATGTAGGAGTAAACTAAGATTTATTTATTTATGGGGAAACATGTTTTGTAAATAAATCTTAAATGAATAAAAGAAACAATTGGGGAAATAATTAAGGATAAAGTCAAATGAGAGGAAGCAAAACAAAACAGAATGAAAAACAAGACTGAGATTAAAGCAAAAGTAAAACAAAATGACAGGGACCTAGGGCACAACCACAGGTACAGGGACCATGACAGAAACAGGCACAACCATTTGAACCAGGACAGACAAAGACAGAGACACCAGGACAGGAATGTAGATTTCCACAGGGACAGACACAGAACCCTATACAAACACAAAATAACCAAGTAATACTGTGGCAAAAAACACAGAGAACTAGCCAACACTGGGGTATATATACTGACGAGAGACACCTGGGCAGAGGGGAAGACAAGAACGAGACACAGGTGAACAGGATAACAGGGGGCAGGACGACAATGTGGCTATGGCGAAAACAACAACATGCCCACATGGAAACGCAGACACAAACAAAGGCACATGGAATATGAAGAATACAAACAGAAATTTAGCCATTAAAAAACATTATTATTTTTATTTATTATAACATTTTAACCCAACTTTTTCTGTGTAAAGAAAAAAATTCTACAGGCCAACGCATTTCTACAAACAATGGATATTATAGGCAATTAGTCAAAATTATGCTATAACTGTCACGGCTGTGGGCCATAGATGGCCACCGTGTTTTGTTTGGACTTTTATTTTGCCTTATGTCTGCTTTGTGTCACGTGTTTTTGGTTCCCCACCTGTTTCCTGTTTGTGTTCCCCAGGTGCCTTGTGTTTTCCCCAGTCCGGTCTGTGTATTTAAGTTCCGTTTGTGTAACATGTCGTTTTCGGTCATTGTCCTCATCTTTGTCCTCATCGTTGTCCTCCCATGTCCTCATTTTTGTTTGAAGCCAGTTTTTGAGTTGATGGCCACTGAGCCTCGTTTGTTTTATGTCGAGCTTACAATAAAGAACCAGAATGGATTCGAGTTCTCCTGCCTGCTTCCTCCCAAGAGGCAGTTCATGGTCATGGGGGTTTAGTCCCTCCGGCCATGACAATAACATTTTGGTACAGGTGCCACAGCAATATTCAAATACAGTGTGAGTGCTCCGCTCAGGTTATTTGCATCATGAAACTGGCCAAATAAAATGAATAAACTGCTTGATTACTAATACTAGCCCTAGTCTTAATCCTAATCATTCTATATTAAACTGACCAGTGACTGTGACCAGGCTTAAAAACATCCAGTTCTATCCAATTCCTTCACCCATGAAGTCAACATGGGTCAAGTCAACACATGTTTATAGTGTAAATGTTACTGTAGTGCAGATAAATTTCTCTCATGTGGGCAGTGAATGAGTTGTTTTTACTCTTTTAAACACACTCTTAGCAGAAACGATTTTGTAGACTACTATAACATTCAATTAAAATTTTACTGAATGTATTAATTATTTACCAAAACCCCTTGAGGAACCACCTTTTTAAGGGTGCTGTGCAAGAAAAATGATCCCTTCTGTCAGGGGACGGGCTGCGAAGCCCAGACCCCGAGCTAACTTGGGACACGCAGGCTGGAGACCAAGGGTTCATTCTG
>JBBPDC010199291.1:0-14292 GCA_037974485.1 Hemigrammopetersius urotaenia
GAACAGGTGAAACACAAACACATGTGACACAAGCACAAACAGAAAACCTATCAAAATAAAAGACCTGAAAAACAAACGGAAACAGAATGAAACATAAAAGCAGCGGCATAACCACCACGGACCGTAACACCGATAATGTATTCCCTACTATTGATCACATAAAAAACAATTATAGAAGTTTTTTGAAGCACTTTATTGATATTTCAGATCACAGAGAACTACAAGATATGCACAAAATACAAGCTTGAACATAACATTTGTTATCCCAGACACCATTCTACCATGGTCAGTAGACAAACCATCAGACTAGAAGGCTCTATTAAATGCTCACTTCATTTTGGACTATAGTTTTGACTGTTCAGACAATGCATTATGCATTAAGTATCACCTCGATTTACCTTTTTCATTTGAAACGAGCTCCTTTTGAAAAGGGAAGTCAGATCGCTATCACTGTCCTCACTGTATCCGAAAATAAAAAGCAATAATTGGCTGCCCAGTTCTTTATCACCTCGTTTGGCCTTTGTTGTTGGAAAGACTTGGGTTAGACTCTCAGGTGTGCTCGTAAACAGCCGCAGCCTCAGCACCGAGCGGAAGATTGCCTGCTTAGACTTCAATCGACGACAAAAGTCCCCCAAACTCCAGTGAGCACAACCTGCACGGTGTGCTTGTGTGTGCGGCTCGGCTCTTTCATTTCAAACCATTTCTTGTCTCTAACCATGCGTGTGTCACAACAAACAAAACAGCTGCGTTTCGGTACAAGGGGAGCCTCAGCGGTGCAGGGTTTTGAAGGAGAGGCGGAACATGCCTCTGCAGCGAGGACCTGACCGTTTTAAGCTTTTCCTCTGAGCCAAAAGGAGATAGAAAAAAGTCTCAGAAAGTGGTATCTCCGGGAAGGCCACATCAAACGAGGCCCGCAAGGCACACACACACACATACACACACACACACACACACACTCACACGCGGCACGTCCCTTTCGCTGATTCAGGTTATATTTCAGAGCAATATAGAGGATTTCTCTCGGCTCCTCATGGGTTTCAATTTAGGTGCAGGAGATAAGAGTCGATGCTATTCTTCCTTTTCTTGTCAAGACAGAGGCTCCCTGTATCGCACGGGCTCCTTGTGAGCAGTTACTTAATCTTTTTTTGCTTAAGAACAATTTGACTTCTGGCCCTGGAACTGCTGTGTTTACCTTTCAGACTGCGAACGGTAACCCACTTAATGTCAGGAAAAACAACATCTTACCTGCAACACTGGGGTTTATTCACCTCCTTCTGTTTCCTTACAGTGTTTTGTAGGCAGGGACACACAACTCAATTCTGGGCTCCTCCCACCACCCATCCGCCTCCTGGGGAAAAGAAATGGACTGGAAAAATATATAATGTATTTATTATGAATTCATTAGGTTGGATGGTAAATATTAAAGGCTTAAATAGCTGATCATCTTTCAAGCTCAGCTCATCAATAAGATAAGTATGCTTGGGGTCACCTATATTGATGTAGTTCAGTCAGGGGTGACACAGCTGCCTCACACCGAGAAGATTTGTTTGTAAATTGTAAATCTTTCACCCAATGGCAGCTGGAACAGGCTTCGGCACAACAACCCCCACCTTGCAAATGATGAGCATTTCAGACAATGCATGGATGGTCCAACGAGGATTTTAAATTTAGTCTCTGTCTAAGACAATGTTATTGAAAAAAGAAACTAATTCAAGAGAAAAAAACAAAAATATGTGATGAACAGTTAATATATAGAGGTCATGGGTTTCAATCCTACCTACAGCACCACCACTGGGTCCCTGAGCAAGACCCTTAACCCCAAGTTGCTCCAGGGAGAGACTGCCCCCTCTAGTTAGAGATTGGAAGTCGCTTTGGATAAAAGAGTCTGATGAATGCCGTAAATGTAAATGTAAATATCAACAGCGATTAATGAATGAAGTAAGCATGCATCATTAATCACAGTGTGGTTAAATGAGAATTTGATCAAAAACTTACACATTTGGCAATTTCTTTCAAAGAGGTGCAAGTCTATAAAGGTGCTGTCTACATTTTTAGGTACTGAAGTTAAAAATCACTGTCAGCTCTTCTTGTTGGAAAGGTCACATTGTTTTGCTTAGTGGCTTTCAGCTGAGAGAAGTGCCAACCAGCTCAGTCTTTCCTGGAACCCTGTTGAACTTAAGTAGTTTCCACAAGATTCAGTTTGATAAAAGCCTGTTCACCTTCAGCAACGGTTACAGATAATGGATAAAAAAGGCAGTGCACACCTCTCCAAAAATACTCTCTAGCTGCATGATGTAAATAGCATTGGGAAGTGGGGGGACGACCAGGTGGAAATGTTGCACAATATATAGACCTCAGGGTGTACGTTATCATTTCGATATCACGTTAAATCTGCGTTTCTTGCCAGTGCCTGCCTGGTTATGTTAATTGGTGCATCATCCACATCTGTCAGCTTCATAACGGGAGCAAAACATCCTGTTTCTGCTGTCACTTTGAACCTTGTGCTCAGAAAACTGCAATCCACATTGTGTTTGAATTCGTTTTGGGCAGTGTGCAGCACTGTTGCCTCACACCAAGAAGGTCCCGTGTTTGATCTCCAGCCTATGACAGCCTATGGCTCTGTCAAAGGATAGATGCCTTGAATAAGGGATGGATGAATTCGTCTTCTGAATTCTCTTCACTTTAATCATCTTGTGCCCTCTTATCATGAATGGATTTCCTGTTCTGGTTCCATTTCTTCTTATGGCAAAACTGAGCCAGGATTTTTTTTGCATAGCAATGAATCATAAGAGGTTCTGCAACCCCAGCAATTTGGGAAGTCATCCTACTTGTACTGAATCACTTGTACAGCCACAGCTTAAAAAATGTTGAGACTTATGGAGATGTGTCAAGTGTGCCTTGTGTGCATGTATGTAATACATAACACCAGGCACATATTGGAATAAATTGCTTTCTGTCTCACAAAGCTCATTTTGAGTTACAGCACATACAGTCTTACGTTTTCTAGATGTTTCAAGTCAAGTGAAACATTCGAGTAGATGTCGTCATTTCAAACATCTCAACAGGACACAATGGAACAATGTAACTCTCGGACCATGGTGCAACACAAAAAAAGAAAAACATTCAATTCAATTCAATTCAATTTTATTTATATAGCGCTTTTTACAACCAGGTTGTCACAAAGCAGCTTTACATAGTCCAGGTCCGATGCCCCTAGTGAGTAAGCCAGAGGCGACTCCCTCAGCAGGAGGAAGACTCAAAAGGGGAACCTGTCCTCCTCGGGTCGACCCAGAGAAAGGAACAAGAATAGAGAATAAATACAGAAGAGAGCCTCAGTGAATGAGGTTATAGGCAGATAGGCCCTCTATGGCTGACAGAGATGGTTTGATTAAGTGTCCAGAGAGGTAAATACTGTTGGAAGAGGAACAGAGAGTCTGTAGTCCATAAACATCAGGATCAGGAGGAACAATCTCCGCCTGGGCTTTAGGCAGTGGTTGCCCCAGCTTGGGGAAGGGCCTGAGTGGAGCTGGGACCAGTCGAGGGCAGTTTCTCACGGTGGTCAGTCCGGCAAACATGACAAAGAGTATACTGCGTTCTAACAGTTGTTAAAGTATAGGAATAAATACAGGGTATTGTGGGAGTGGGGTGCGAGGTGGGGCCAGTGTGTTTCTTTTAGGGGGGCACAAAACAGGTCAGTATATTATTTTATGTATTTTATTTTTTCGTTTATTTTCATTACAGTTCTTTTTCAAAATCACACTGTCATCACTGTAGTAAGGAAAAATACAAAGAAAAAAGTAGTCTCAAAATCCCATATAGCATCCCATGTGTGTGTGGCGCTTTAAGTAGTCCGTCTAGACCACATGTAGCGTTAGTTCCGTTCTTCGAGCAGCGCATGCCGTGATAAGAAATTAATATTTAAATGTGCAGGGGCCATTCAGTGCAGGGGCCATAACAGGGGCCAGGAGCAATTCTACAGGGGCCCTGGACCACGCTGGCCCCCGTCTAGAACCGCGTATGTATCGTGTAACTGAGAGAAAAGATGCGGTTCAGACCAGAGTGTGTGTGTGTGATGTACAGTTAACCTATGGCAGCTCTACCAACCTGGAGTACAGTACAGTTCTGATTTAGCTTGGAAGATGTAGCTGTTCCCCATCCTGGTAGTGAAGGACCCGATCCTATGAAACCTTATGCCAAACGTAATATGATATTAAAGATGTCTGTTGAAGGCAGAGTCATAATTTCTTAGCAGCGTAAGAGTCATAAGTTCTCCACAGTCATCTGCGGCTTCTGGTTGGGGCAAGGGGATGATGGTCTTGGAGACAATAACATCATTAATGCACTTGCTGATGTAGTCAGTCACTGCCGTCATGTTTTCTTCCAGGTTGATAGAGCTGCCATAGGTTACAGTCTCCTTAACATTTCTCAGTTTGTGTGCTCAAAGCAGGCCTGAAGAGCATCTCTGTCTGCTTACAGTATAAACCCATCTGGACACATGGTTCAGACAAGTGGTCTGAGTAGCTGAGGTGGGGCTGACGTTTATGTGGGCACTGCCCTGCATGTTTGTCCCCCTCTCGTCACAAAGTCCACATACTGATGGAATTTATCCAGAACTGACACACGATTTGAGAGGTTGAAGTCTCCAGTAACTCAGGAGTTTCATCTAACAGTCAGAAACTCCAGATGGTGGTGAGCAGTAACTAGAAACCAGCATAGTGTTCACACACCAGTCAGTGTTGATATAACAGATAAGCCCCCACTGAGAGTTTTTCCGGTCAGTGTGGCACTGCTGTTTGAGCAGAATGTTAGCATGTTGCCATTCTGGGTTGCCATCCCTGGAGCAATGCCACTGAGCCATGTCTTTATTAAAACAAAAAGCGTCTTTAATCTCATGCTGGGCAGTTTGCTGGAGTCGGATGTAGCCCAGTTCATTGTCCAGGGAGCAAACACTAGCGAGCAAGACAGTTGGGATAGCTGGTTGACTAGTGTTAGCTTTTAGCCTAGCATGCACTTCTACATCCTTGCTCACCACTTGTGATTACCCCTCCCAGCCAGCAACATCAGACGACGGCATAGTCAGAGAGCCTGGTTCCCACAGAAAGAGTCTGGCAGTGATAGACATGTGCATCAGTCATTCTGATAAACACTGTGTGCAGAAATTTGGTGCGAAAGTCAACCCCAACTACACTTTTACACCAAATGTTAAATCCCAGCCTGGCTGCTGTAACTCGGTTCTTACTGGGTTCAGATGTTCATGTAAAAGGGAATTATCATGTGACAAGTGGGCCAAGAAAGTGGACATATAATATATAAATTTGGGTTTTGTCTCAGAATCAAAAATTCATCACATGCAAAAACTTCCCTAAAAGCATTTTTTCCTCTTCACCTCTGTCTGCAACCCTTTCTGGATGTGGCTGTCAGAAATAGTTCTGAGGACTTTTCCGCTTTCAATAGCATATGAGGGTTGCTTTTCTCATCTTCTAGCATTTTTTCTGTACATTGTTTTGCTGTTTGATATTTGCTAACTTTAAATCATTCTTGCTATTTACCATTCATGGAATGCAGAGGCTCAGTCCTCTCGTTATTAATTAGCCAGTTTCTTCTTGTTTGTTCTTGTCTCCTCATTTGGGCAGCTTTCACTGCTGACTTCTCCTCCATCATTTCCCTCACTGAGATGCTCTTTCCTGTCTCTCCATATCCTGACTCCCTGATGTGATGCATATGCCACATGCTCATCTACCAACTAACTGTAGATGGAAATGTCATCCAGGTAGACAAACTCAGAACAATCAAGATCATGGGGATGAAGCACTAGAAGATGGTGTGAGGCATTATGACTCAGACATTATGGTCGGCAAGCAAACACAGACCACAGGAGTCAGTAATCCTGCAGGTTATGATGCTACAACCAGGTGAACCCCAGCATCAGGGGAAGGCTGGGGCAGTCACCACAAACAGACTGATCCACTCACCGTGCCGACGATGGCCAACAAGGGTGGGGGCAGCTCATGGGCAGCTTTAGAGAGGCTGACAAGGCAGCATCAGTGAAGTTCTCTGCCACCTTTCCCTCACGTAAGCTTCATGCAAGCCTGACGAAGGACGTTACAACTTGCGCTTCCCCAGCAAATGGGATGAACATCTGATTGCTCACACTATAAGAGATTATAAATTCTACTTTAGCAGTTGCATTGGGAAACTGCTTCTCAAAAAACAGCAAACATAATATGAATACCTGATAGAGCCTTTCTGGGATACCTGATAGATGGAACATATCAGCCCATAGATGGATAGATGGGTAATCAGCCCATGTCAAAGTCACTCAGATATCTACAGCTGCCAATTTCAAGAACTTGGCTGCTCACTTACTGCCTACTATATCCCAAGCATTATCAGGTGCCGTTGGAATACTGTTGTTTGCTTCACCTTTCAGTGGTTTTAAAGTTGTGATCAGAGGCATTTGGATATTGTTATTATTTCACGTCATTATAATTCAGTTGTTTAGACAAATGTAATTCTCCGCAGCTTCATTTGGGAGCAATATTCTGTTCAATATTCATTTAGATCAGCCCACGGCATTTTCTATACACAGTCAAGCAGAGATATCTGCCCTTAGCATGTATTCACAGCTCGCTGCCATTCAAATAAGGGCAGCATACCTCTGTGCATTAGCCTAATGCCTATTCTCCAAACAGTGCTGGGACAAAGCTGCTACTTTATATGCTAAACATTTTTCTGTTTTCACAGCAACCTAGTTGTTCGCCTCGTGCCGTTCCCGATTTAATTTCCAAAAACAAAGTTGTCTCAGACTGCTAAATCCATGTTTCCATAGAAACTGTTCTGAATCACTTGCCATGTTGAGATTTCGCTCTCTCTCTTTCTCTCTCTCTCTCGCTCTCTCTCTCCCTCTGTCTCTCAAAGAACAGAAGGCAAACTGCAAAAGACAAAGGCAGTGGTTTGAGTCAGAAAGATTGGGTAAATTCTGCAGAAAGGGAGTGGGCACATATTAGTGTTTCAACTAGGATTATTTGCTGCCAGAGCAAGAGAGGGAGAAAGAGAGAGAGAGAGAGAGAGAGAGAGAGAGAGAGAGAGAGAGAGAGAGAGAGAGAGAGAGAGAGAGAGAGAGGGAGAGAGAGAGAGAGAGAGAGAGATTGCATATATCGTTATAAATCAATATTGATTTGGTTTAGCCTGAAACCTCGATAACTCAGGGTTCAAAATAACATTAACAAAGAAATGAAGATGCACCAGTTTCTGCTTTGCTAACATTTCTATACGTACCCTGCAGAGAGAGATATGTGCAATCTTTCCTCATTCTCATGATTCTCTGCAATAGATGATATATAGACGGATAACACAAGGAGAAAGAAACCTTCGAAAACGTTCAGCATTCTGACAACTTTGCATATACACTCTCAGCCAAATCACAAATGCTGTCCTTGTGGCTCCACTTGGCAAGAGGCCGTAACCGAGGACTTCTCAGTTTCTCAGCCGGGGAAGAGTCCCATGAACTACCACACTCCAAATTCTCAAATGTTAGACACAGTAGGCAAATTTTAGGCAGTGGTGTTTATCTGGATACAACAATACCCTCTCAGTCTCACTGCTGTCTGACGAATGATCCCCTTATTAAATAATACATGTTTAGCAGCAGCCCTTGTGTGGAAACTGACCAGTGGTAAATGGAATAGAAGGTGACTGAGCATGACGACAGATGGGTTACAGGGCAGACTTGCAAACCCCTGACTTACAGAGCTCACAAATGGGCCAGTGAGAGGAAGTACAGGGTATGTATTTCCAATGATAAGTCGATATTAACAATACAGGCAGAGGTGGATGCTTTTTTCAACAGCTTTTTAGGGAACACATTAGTATACAGTATAGTATCTAGTGAACAGAAACCAGGTATTTACATTCCAAGCATTTATCAGAAGCTTTTATCCAAAGCGATTTCCATTCCCTACCTACAGGGGTCAGTCTCCCTGGAGCAACTTGGGGTTAAGGGTCTTGCTCAGGAACCCAGTGGTGGTAATAATAATAATACATTTTATTTATAAGCGCCTTTCACAACCCTCAATGTCACTTTGCAGAAGTTATCCAGAAACAAAAAATAAATAAATGAAATTTAGAAGAGTCCTTGTGATATCCGCAGATTTTCAGGCAGGGTGTTCCACGTTGGGGACCTTGAGCACTTAGTTTATGTCATTCTCCACGGATACGGAAGACCAGTTGAATATCTTTAGGCGTGATGGTGACTCTCTTGGTGTGGATGGCACACAGGTCAGTGTCCTTGAACAGATCCACCAAGTCTCGCCTCGCTGGCTTCCTGCAGGGCCGTGACAGCGGAGCTCTGGAAGCGGAGGTCGGTCTTGAAATCCTGAGCGATCTCACGCACCAGGCGCTGGAAGGGCAGCTTGCAGATCAGCTCCGTGGATTTTTGGTAACGGTGGATCTCCCATATCCCTTTTCCACTGTACTGGTTCCCGTGCCGGTTCCGAGCCGGTTCCCAATTTTGAAAGCAGTGCCGCACATTTCCATTGGTGCCTGTGCCTAAACTTTGCTGGTCTCGTAGCGACAACCTGTGATGTCACGAGCAGTGGGCGGAGTCTTGCACATAATCGTTGTCGATGTCGTTCTCTTTCTCCTGTAATAACCCACTGAATATGCTGCATTTGGATACTGAAATAAATTCTCAAAGTTTGGAGAATAACCAGCAAGCAGGAACTGAGTTCGGCCATGTTTGTTTCTGTTTAGTGGGTGTGGCCTGTCTTGTATTCTCATTCTCATTCGGCTCCCACTGAGCTCCTGACTAGTGTAAATGCGGGCCGGTTCTCAGTTCAGCACCAGTGTAGTGGAGCCACGGTGTCGGGCCTGTAGGTGCTGAAGGTAGGATTGAAACCCAGAGGCAAGTATCCTACCCACTAGAATACCACCACCACCCCCACCACCCCAGAAACCACACTAAAGGACAGGGGCATGACCGTCATGAGACTAACTGGCCTTACTTTAACCCTCCAATCACTGCTCAGAAACTGTTGCCAGCCACTTTTACCAAAAGAGGTGATTGGATGTTTTTTAATACCCTGACAGAGTGGCTGGTGTTGTTTGCGCAAAGCCAAACAAAAACTTTAATTAAAAGTCATTTCTGGGTTCCTCTGTGTGGTTAACCTCAGTGGTCTCCAAATGCACCTTTATTTTCCTACATTCGCTAAAAGGTGAGTCATTTCATTTTGATTACATTCAGAGTTGGTAAAATGAGCTCGACTCAGTGAATAATAAGCACTGTGTCTCCACACATGAGGCTGAAATGCTGAAGCTGGGCAGTTTGTTTGGCCAAGACAAACTTCAGTATGCAGTCACAGCCAATCGGCTCTAGACCACTGATCCTGGTCATAGAACATTGATTCAGGTTCTAGAATATGGTGCTGGACAATTTTTGCCACTAACATACCCACCAAGTCGGAAGATTAAACACATGAGCTAACTGAGATCGCCTGAAAACACATATAGAGATTATATTTGCACACAAATATAATTTTAATATGCAAAAGGACATTTCTGGAAGATCTACAATGTACACAATAACAGTAATATGCAACATGAATTGCAAATATTGGGATTGTTTACAGACAACATGTATATTCACTTAAATAATCAAGTAGATCAAATTATATTAATTTATTTTCTGTACAACATATATCCCTTTGCAAAAAACTAGCGGCGTTGGCAGAGTGGCTAGTCAAATTTCAGATCTATTTGTTAAAACCAACCCCCCCATTCCAATTTCCCACATTTCTACATTTCTGACATAATAGACATAATATGACATAATATATTATGATCGGAATAGACACTGCATGTGTGTAATTTTTTTTATATTAAATTGTTTAAATTAAACTGTCCAAAAAAACATCTGCTCTTACACTGAAAGTTAAGAGCTTATTCTTTTGTGCTGTGTTTATCTGAGTGGGTTACAAAATGCCATTAATATTCAAAAAATACTTGCATTCTTGTTTGAGCACTCAGGTCTAATCTACAACAGACAGTATATTGAGAATAGAATATACAGTGAATAACATACAAGCCAAACTCGGTACATGTTAAAGATCAATATTTAATGTGTTTAGCAAATTATTTCAATGTGTTAAAGTCAAAGTAAGCAAATGTGCGATGAGGCTTATTACAGCTCTGCCTGCATTATAGAATATGAAATATTTTCTGGCCATAGTGTCCAGGTATCGTTGGCATCCTGGAGAAATTCATGCTGATTCCATCCTGCGTACTACTGACTTGAGCACAGTCCGTATATGAGCAGTAAGCAATGGGCAATTTCCAATGGAGCCTGTTAACTTTGTTGAGACCTCTTGGTGTTTCTATAGGCAGTAATTATGACAAATGTATTTCAAAACTGTTGACTGATGACTCATTTCTGAACAAGCATAAGCCTCTATCTGTGCATGTGGCTTTGCTCTGTATAGTGCGAGCACCTCTGCATGGAAGGCTTCGACTGAATTCCACTTTTATTATTTTTATTACAGTTGTCATGACAATCCGTTCGAGGTCATTAATGTAGTTTGATTGCGAGCAGAACATCACGAAGATGATGGAGCACAGAAAGCGCCTTCCCACCGACAGTCTATCACTGCTGAAAATAAAAACGGCTGCATAAAGCCCTGGGCATGGAATGGTAAAGTGAAGCAGTCGGCCTGATGTGGCTTGATTGATACATATTGCTGGTCACCTGCGAGTTGCACAGAGATGGCTGAGCTGAGCTCTAATGTGCTCCTGTGTAATTACTTCTGCCGCCGCATTTAAAGTGCACTGTACTGTTCACAGAGTGTAATAATCTTGAAACTTTCACATCCTGAAGCTCCAGTCTGGAAGCTGTGAGGCAGGGGGTGCCTTGGACATACCATGAAATACTGTGCCCTCGGTCTTTAAGAAGAGTGCATCTGGTAGCTGGTATTTCATTAACACAATCGAGTGAATCCTGATTGTTTTTGTTTTTTTTTAATTAATTCATGATTTATTAAGGCTAAGGAATTACTCAAGCTTTTGTTCTATGTGCTGAAGCAATGTAATTAAACTCCTTGCATTTTCACATGCACGACTTATTTAATAATATAGGATAAACATGTCAGTGTGAGTCTGAGGCTGTATGTATGGCCTTAGACACAAACATTTGAAATATACTATGGATATGAACATGCAGTTGTGGGATTGCTAAATTTTTTACATCATTTTGTATAATGACATTTACCATATGGTACAGATTACCACAAAGTAGGCTCCCAGAAACCCAAATATAGGGCAAAAAATGCCAACCTTTCAGATTGTTCTAGGAGGCATCTGATGCAGAAATTACAGCTGTTTTTTTCATTTTCACATTTTAGTAACTTTTGGGGGGGAAATGGCAACGTTGGGCCTGCAGGCGAGCAGGATTTCAGTGATATCACTCACACTCTGAACACATGGAAGGAACAATTAATGGTTTGTTTGTACAGCTTATAAAGGGACACAGAAGTCTAAGAGTGTGTCTGATATCCCGCACTTGCGCTTTTAGTGCGCGATTTTAGTGCGTAGTGCGCTCACATTGAAAACTAAGCTGAAAGAACCCAGATGCTGCACTGAAATCGGCCAGAAAACGCGGAGCGGAACGATGGACACTCTGCACTAAACGGGCGCCATTATGACCATGTAGTGGAGGGGGCGGGACTTTCAACGTGTTTTGGACTTGAATAATGGCGGCCAACAGTGAAATGCAAGTCCATTTGGAGTAACGTTGATAAAGTTATTTTACTGATACAGTATAACCGGCAGATAATTTGGCGGCTGAAGAATCGCGAGCAAGTCCGTCACTTCCGCTAAGAGCAAAACGTTAGTGTTCCGTTTAGGACAGCACTAACCCATGGCAGTGTCTACTGTGATGGGAAGTGCTCAGTGCACGCTACACACTACATTTCAGTGCACTAATGTAAGTACGCGATTTTGGACACACCCTATGTATCTACACAGCAATAATAGTCACACTAGTTATATTTTTATGAACAATAATTTATTACAAAATTGAATACCATATTTAAAAACACTGGATCCAGACTGTATGTACAAATCATGAAAAAAAACCCCAGAACATATATATTTTCTACTTTGGTCGTACCATACCGGGGTGGTGGCGTGGTGGGTAAGATACTTGCCTCATGGGTTCGAATCCTACCCTCAGCACACCACCACTGGGTTCATGAGCAAGAAGTCGCTTTGGTTAAAAGCGTCTGTTAAATGCCGTAAATGTAATAGCATACCATACTAATTATGGTAGTATTCTGGATTGCCTGCATGCCGTACATGAGGCGGCTTCTCCTGGTTTAAGGCGTTCTGAAATTGAAAACAACTGATTATTTTCCAGGCACTTTTTTTTTAACTGTCTTTTTTTTAGTGTAATTAAAAGCTTGACCAATTACCAGTAGCTATGTCTACACAAAAGATTCACACATTCCTAAATTTCACACATTCCAGACCCCCACCCAGAACATTATCAGCTTCTTATAATTCAAGACCAGAAGCGGCAATTTGGGCAACCAAGCAGAGGACCAGTGCTATAGTATTTTTCAAATTCTGCTACAGAATTCTCTCTATCCTAAAACACACCGTTACTTTCTTAATGTTATTGTTATGTGTCATTTGATTATTAATGTCATGCAAAAGATTGTATTTCCTCTGCAAATTTAAACAGAACTCTTATCTCTGTTTTCTCTCTGAGGGGAACTGCTGGACGGTTGCTGGACTGATCATCGTGGGAAACTGCCCTCGTCTGGTCCCAGCTCCACTCGGGCTCTTCCCTAAGCTGGGGCAACCACTGCCTAAAGCTCCAGCGGAGATTGTTCCTCCGGGTCCTGATGTTTATGGACTACAGACTCTCAGATCCTCTTCCAAAAATATCTACCTCTGTGGACACTCAATTTAACCAACTCTGTCAGTCAGACAACCCATCTGTCTATAATCTTGTTCATTAAAGCCTTCTCTCGTTATTTATTTATTATTCTCGTTCCTTTCTCTCTGGGTCGACCTGAGGAGGACTTTTGATGTCTTGGTTCCTCCCAAGTTTTTCCTCACCTCTGTCACCGTTGGCTTACTCACTAGGGGCTCAGACCTGGACTTTGCAAAGCCGCTTTGTGACAACCTGGTTGTAAAAAGTGTTATATAAATCAAATTGAATTGAATATGGGATATTTAACCATTTTGAATATGAATCAAAATGGTAAACTAGGTTAAAATTGTTACAACAATAAAACCTGGTAAAAACAGTGATATTTCTCTTTGTATTTCCACCATCAAACAAGTGGGAAGTAAAATTCCTCAATATGATGTGCAAGGTGCAGGAAAAAAAAATTGCTACTCCTTTGACCCACTGTTGTATGTTACAACATACACAAAACGAGCTCAAAATCTCACAATATTAGTATATTTAATGGTCTCCTAAAATAATCATGATATTTTATCAGTGGTGCTTTGTATATTTTATCAAGCTTTCCAGCGGTGTTACTTATTTGTTTCTACGACAAAAACTCACACAGCTTTAGATGATTATTTTGGAAAATGCTTTAGATGATTATTTTTGAAATGGATTCATTTATGGATCCTTCGACCTCAGAGGGCTAAGGCAGGTTCCCAAGTTGTATGACTGCGTGGCCAGATAACTGGGCCTGTTTACCCATTCTGCCATCCAATAGCATTCCAGAACAGAACAATAGGACCTATTAGTAATGTAAACATTGTTTTAAAAAGAAAAAAGTTTATTTTTGTAGACTTAAATGTGATGTTATAATATTACAACAGTGGGTCTCTGGGGGTTAAATGATTATTGGGTCCAGTCGGGGTTCGATATATTTTTGGCAACAGTGGTTCATTCATGGTTTCCTCTCTCTATCATGTACACAAAAACTCAAATTTTCTGAATTATTACCTCAGCATTCCAATCATTTTTGTTCTACGAAATGCAACTATGCTAGCACCAGAGCTAAGAAAGTTTACACAGTCCCCCTTGGACGACCAGACGTCAGACCAGAACTCCATGCTGTGATACGTTTATTAACCAGAACAAAAACGGGCACGCGGGCCACAAGGATACATGTACTAGAAACGTGAGACAAGAAGCCTAACTGAGGTGTAGCAAGTGAGGTGCTCTAAGGCTCGTCTTGAGCCTCCGCCGCTCAAGAGTAGAGGGAAACATGCGTCAAGACTCTTCTCAGTCCTGGCTCCCCAGTGGTGGAATGAACTCCCTCTTCTGGTCCGAAC
>JBBPDC010199298.1:0-14290 GCA_037974485.1 Hemigrammopetersius urotaenia
ATACATATATATATATATGGATTTATATGGAGCATCTCAGACCAAACCCACTTTGGAATGTTCTGTTAACATTGCATTCAAATGGACTTTATTACGGAGTTGGATCCCCATTGCAGCAATAACAGCTTCCGTTTTTTTTGGAAGGCTTTTCACCAGATTTTGGAAAGTTTCTGTGGGAACTTTTGCCCGTTCATTCTGTAGGGCATTTATGAGGTCTGGCACTGATTTTTGATGAGAAGGCCTGAATCTCTGTTCCAGTTCATCTCAAACGTTTTTATGGAGTTGGGGTCAGGGCTCTGTGTGGGCCAGTCAAGTTCTTTCACACTGAACTCATCCAACCATGTCTTTATGGAGCTTGCTTTGTACACTGGGGCACACATGCAGAAACAGAAAAAGGCCTTCAACAAACGCTGTTCACAAAGTTAGAAGCATGGCATTGTGCAGAATGTCTGGGTCTGCTTATTTTAATGGGCAGTAGATATGATTAAAACAGCTGAATTCAGTAATTAAGAGGTGTGTCCTCATACTTTCATCCACGAAGTGTACTTAGTTATGGGGGGATTTTGTTCCCTTTTAAAGAGGGGTGGAGCAGGAGGCCAAGACAGAGTTAGGGCTTCCCAGTCAATTTACATTTAGTTGATGTTATAAGTTAAAATCCACAAAATATCAAAATGTAAAATCAAAATGTATTTGAAAAAAATTTCAGCTTGTGGCTCTGTATTTTCCATCCCCATATTAACATATAAACATACACAGTATATACATATATACAGGACTAAAGTTGTAAAAACAAATCGGGAGGGATGGTGGATTTTATTGTTTACATATCTTGTGCTGATGGCATGGTGGGAGACCAACTGTGGACCCTTTTTATTGTTGTTTAGGCAAAAACATAATGACTGATATTTCTGACTCTTGCCTTACCTGAAATGTTACTTTCTGCTACGCCGCTTACTGACGTCAATTGAAAAAAAAAGTTGGGTCATTATTTGCGTGTTCCCTCTCACTCACGGCGTTTTTCTCAATAGGCCTATGCGCTAAAATTGAAATGGTAGTACTATTTCCAGTGATAAAACAGTAGTAATTTTTGCATTCATTGATAAAATAGCACAACGGGGGAACGGGGGATGTTCGTTTTAGAAGAGAGATGATTTTGACCGTTTTTATTTCAGGGGGGATGCCATCCCTCCTCATCGCCCCTCAATTCGAGTACTGTATATATATACCATAAACATAAAGTTTACTGGATATTGTTAAAATAAAGTGGTCCTCTAATGTATAAAGAAGCAGAAAACAAGGTGTCAAAGGCACCAGTGAATTTAAGGAAGTTTTAGGTTGCTTTTTCAAAGTGGCATTTACAGTGTTTTGCGCATGAATCACTGAATTGGTTCACTTTAGAAATGCTCCTTTCACAGGTGATTGACACCCCGGGCTTCTTTGACACCTGTCTGTCTGCAGAGGAGGTGTGTGCGGAGGTCGGACACTGTGTGATTCTCTCAGCCCCCGGGCCTCATGCGTTCCTGTTGATCCTGCGGCCTGGGAGGCTGACCCCGGAACAGCGGGCAGCTCTGGACTGGCTCGGCGCTGTCTTTGGCCCTCAGGCGCTGAAACACACCATCCTGGTCCTTACCTGGGCCGAGCAGCTGGGAGAAAAGACTGCAGAGAGCTTCCTCCGCGAGAGCAAGGAGCTCTGGGAGTTCACCATGAAGTGTGAGGGCGGATTTCACTCACTGGAGAACAGCATGCGCAGCCAGGAGTGCGGACAGGTGAGGGAAACGCATTTCCCAGAAGACCAGAGAAAACACACTGTAGCTCACATCTCAGTTTACACTCCGACTCATTCTGTGTGTGTTGTGTGTGTGTGAATCAGAATCAGAAAACTTTATTGATCCTGGAGGAAATTGGATGTGGTACAACTGCATAGACATAGACAGAGAACAATATAAAATAGAAATAAAATCAAATAAAAACTGCAGAAAATAAACAGTATGAAATACACTATGCTATATACACAAATACTAGGTATAAATACTATAGATAAGCAACTTACAGTTAAGTGAATTACTAATAACACAAATGGTGGTTTGGAGTCTAATATTGTACATAATAGAGATCAGT
Source organism: Hemigrammopetersius urotaenia (assembly GCA_037974485.1). Classification (NCBI taxonomy): domain Eukaryota; kingdom Metazoa; phylum Chordata; class Actinopteri; order Characiformes; family Alestidae; genus Hemigrammopetersius; species Hemigrammopetersius urotaenia. The sequence goes on from JBBPDC010199298.1 coordinate 2,119, forward strand.
AGTTTAAATAAGAGATAAGTGAGAAGTACTGTTGCACATAATAAAATGATCTTGCATGAAATCATTTAGCACCCAATACGTAAACTGCACATTATACTGCACATGGTAAAACAATAGCACATAATAATAATAATAAGATATTGCACATAATAATAATGTTTTAACACCTGATATGGGAATTGCCCAGTATTGCACATGGCAGGCTTGTGCCCTTATTAATAAGGTAATAATGCACATAAAGACTATAGTCCAGAAAAAAACCACTGTTCTTTACTGGGTCTGTTTGTGCTGCAGGTGGTGGAGCTGCTGAAGAAGATCGACTCCATGGTGGAAAGGAACGGAGGCATTCCTTACACCTGCGACATGCTGCTGCATGCAGACAGAGCCATCCGCCAGGTGCAGCAAAGGATTCTGGGAGAGAAGGGGGTGAGACTAGGTGAAGGGGCACCAGAGGGGCCTGAAGAGGAGCGAAGACGATGGAGGGATGAGGAGGAGGCGAGGAAGAGGGCAGAAAGGGAGTTCTGGTGCGAGCTGGTGACGGCCATGGGCAAGGGGGCACTAGAGGGCTCTGGGGTGATGGAGAAAGGAAAGGGGAAAGGAAAGAAAACCAAAACAGCACAGAGAGTGGCGGCTTTGGCCTCAACTCCGCTCTCAATCAGCTCTGCGGCGAAAGTAGTGGGCGGAGCTGTGAGGGAAGGGACCAAAGTTCTGTACAAACACAGGAAAACACTGCTGCCGTGATCTTACACACACACACACACTCGTTCTCTATGACACAATGCCCACCTGCTTCACGTGTGCTGCTCTAGTGAACTGACCGTAATCTGTTCATTATAGTGCTTCATCTTCACTGCTGGACCAGTACACACCCACACACCCACACAGATGAAAATCACACACTGTTAGTGTAGATGATTGGGTCTTAAAGTGAGATGTGTTCATATTTCGCTCCAGCCCTGAAGCTTATTCCCCACCAGTTAGCACTGTGCTTACTGCATCAAACCTCTTGTAGCTGATGGATTGCATGCGAGTTAACTGGGCAAACTGGGAGAGTTTTAGCACGTTAGCGCTGCTCTAAATGACAGACCCCCTTATATAGGTGCTGGTCATATAATTAGAATATCTTCAAAAAGTTGATTTATTTCACTAATTCCATTCAGAAAGTGAAACTTGTATAATGTATACATTCATTCCACACAGACTTTTCACTTTTTGGATGGAATTAGTGAAATAAATCGAACTTTTTGAAGATATTCTAATTATATGACCAGCACCTGTATATCACCATACTGCCAAGTACAATAGACATGCTTAATCTGTGGGGACAGCTAGCAACCACCAGCTGCACAATCATTCTTAAGAAAGTGCACTTTTCTGTTATTATTAATATTATTTCGATTGCATTGTCAGTTTTGTCGTTCAGTATTTTGATTATTTATTCACTCCATGGTGTAAACACTGGACCTTCACACTGAGACAAATGCTTAATATCACCCTTGTAGTCTTCAGGGTCTTCACGTTGAATGTTTTATTGTTGTTATAACAATAAAAACAAAAGGCTTAGAAAAACACCAACTGTAGCTTTACCTTTAAACAGCTGCACAGATGGCAGAGTGTGGAACCGGGACACACAAACACTGCAGATATCAGTTTGTCTTTTATTGATTAAGCGCAGTCAGTTTACAAAAATGAACACAGAATTCTGAGCCACTTGTGAGACCAGGCTTAAAGGGCTGATCCACCCATCAGCAGAACTTTAACACACATAGTACACATTAAAATCCAGTTTTAGGGTGGAGTGGCCCATAACCTGCGGCCTGAGTGACCAGTTACAAATGCAGGCTGTTTTTGGCTCTTGTTTGAATCTGAAATGTGTAATAAACACAGATTCTAAAACCATAGATGATCAGCACCAGCACAGTATAAAAGAGATTAAGACATACACACACACACACACTCAGGACAACAGTCTCTCTATCAGACCCTGTTCTGCCCAGGCTAGTGTTTTACGTGCTCCAACACACCAGACAGTAAAACACATTCCTGCAATCCTTACTGAACAGAAAACCCTCAAATAAACATAATAGAAGTCAAAGAGCAGATCTTTAAAGGGACATTGCATTGTTTCTATGTTCTGATCTCTATCTGAGAATGCAACTAATTGTGTAATAAACTGTCATTACCTTTAAGTAGTATGAAGTAATGTCAAGTGAAAAAATGGGGTGAAATATGTGTGTTGGAGTCACTCACTGAAATGTTCAGCACAGAAATTCAGAAAGAGCATGATCCCTGTTCAGACCAACACAGGACCTTCTAAGAGGAAGAAAATCTTTCAGAACCAATGGACATGTAGAGGTCCCTCAAAAGTACTTGTTGGTCCCATCTACTTAACAAATCCCATTAACGTGCATTGCGCACACACACACACACACACACACACACACACACACACACACACACACACAGTATGGGAAGACAGTATAATTTGTGCTCTAGGTAAGGAGTGATAAGGCATCTGAAAGGTTGCTGGACGCTTGGCCGTTGTCCAGTAAGGCACTTCTACTCTCCATGGTGTCATCATTAAAGAAGTTCGGTCAAAACGCTAATGATGCTACTGATGCTAATGATGAGAATGAGAGCGAATGGCCATGCTAATTACATCATGCTAACTGGGTAACTGGCTTCCCTTTGTTTGGTGTAGATGTTCGTCTCGCTGTGGCAGATGTGGCACCAAGGTCTGATTTAAAGGGAGCTGGATAGGCGTGGCCACTGGGGACTGGGAGTCGGTGGGCAGAGAAACAAAGGAGTGGTTTGGAAAGGCTGGGGTGGGGTGCTGGGCCAGAAGTCTTCTTCACACTGGCATTGGCAGAGACATCTTCCCACTTCCTCTGAGAACTAGAGAGACAGACAGAGAGAGAGAGAGAGAGAGACAGCAAGAAAAATAGAGACAGAGAGAGCGAGAGAAACAATTAAAGGGGAGCTCCACCAATTTTCTAAAATTCCTTCATAATTCACAGTGGAGGTGAATGGAACCAGATGTCTCCCTCTAAAAGCCCCTCACAGAAAGTAATTCCATCATATGGTTATGGTTGTACCACATGATACCTGAGTTGCCTGTCCTGAGTTTTGAGAAGCTTTTGTTTCCTAAACTAAACATATAAACACTTAAAGGTTCCCTGGGGGTCGACAGTGAATTACCTGGCTGTAATTTTGTTGGAGTCTTCTGGCTCCATTCACCTCCACTGTAAAGAGTCTCTATAATTAACCTCATGGTTTAGTTGCATTTACAGACGTTGTCGTTGAACATAGCATTTCTAATGGTATTAAACCTAGAAAGTGACCCTTTTGATCGGATTCCAGCTTTAATATAATGGTATAGGATGAAAATCCACTGTGGTCTGTTGCTTCTATACAGCTCTGTCAACTATTGGTTAAGGCTAATGTTGCTAACTAGGCTAACAACAACTGTTCTGGGAACTGGAAACACCTGCTGAGACACAGCCGATTCAGCGTGGCAGGTGATTACCTTGTGGTGTCGGAGAAGAGGAACTAATGTAATGTTCCCAACCTGGGCTTGCAGTTCCCACCAGCGGGCTCGGACTCACCTCTGGTGAAGTAGAGGTAGAAGAAGTCGCAGTAAAAGATGGTCTGGACGACTCCGGAGACCACGGCAATCTGGTCGAAGAAGTCTTCAGTCTGGTAGCGCCATACCCAGTTGGCCAGGTAGAGGGCGCGGTAGAGCCCCAAGAAGAACAGGTAGTGCGTGGTGATAGACTCCGCCTCTCCCGTCTTGGTGATCATGAACAGTTGGGGCAGGATGGCCACTGACTCCAGGTAGATGGAGAAGGTCCAGAGAATCTGCACCACACACAGAATAACTCAAGGGCTGAACATCTGACTTCACAACAATTGGACCAATGATTTGATTTAACTTGATTCAAAAGCTTCACTTAGGATGTACTCACACTAGGCACGGTTGCCCTGAACCCGGCCCGAGTATGATTGTCCCCCTCCCCACTCCCTCTCTGGGCGGACTCGCATTAGATTTCTGCATTTGTGCCGTAGCACGCTTACGTCATTATGTTGCTATGGTTTCAGGATAAACAGGAAGAGCGGCGCTCTCGCTGAACGCAGTGAAGTCCATCGCTCTGGTTACTTTTTTTATAGAAATTTTGAGTTGTTTGGTCCGTGGTGGTCCACAGCCCTCACACAGCCTGTTGCTAAACAGGTCTATCGCTTTTGTGGCACGAAAAATGGTTTTGGAGCGTCGCAAAAACGTGATGTCACGCGTCCTGATCCGTGCTCCAGCGCGGTTAGCGCTCACACTACATGCGAACCGCGCCCGAGTCCAACTGAACCGTGCTCTGGCTCACCTCTTCCAAGCGGGCCAGGGACGGCTAAACGAACCGAACCCAGGCACGGTTCGGAGCACTCACACTAGTCAAACCAACCGCGCTTTGGTGGTCAAACGCACTCGGGCTCAGTTCAAACTGCCTAGTGTGAGTACACCCTTAGACTCAGGAATAGATTTAAAACACACAGAATAAACAAATAGCACTGGAGGGTCTTTTTTTCACACAGACAAACTTTAAGCCCCTTATTCACAGCTAAAGAACACCCTTGCTTTCTGAATAAAGTCTCGTAAGTCTGTATTTGTCTTTTTTGTTTTCTGATGTAATGAAAGCTCCTTTCTGTTCTGTAAACACCTCAGAATGAATGACCAAGGAATAATGCTTCTGGAGTGTGTGTCTGAGTGTGTGTTTGTGTGTGAGGGTGCTGCAGAGTCTGTTTAGACTACAGTTGATAATCTGGACCTCAGAGCTGACAGATACTATTAAAAACATCAGCAGAATTTTGAGGCCAACAAAAACAATACTAAATGCTGAAAAACATAATAGGTGGTAAATCTGTTAGATTTAAAATGATGTTACATATAGAATATAGATGTTAAATATTTTATGATGTTAAAAATCATGCAGTTACTGTATATGTTAAATATTGTACAATTGTAAAATTACAGATATTAGATATTTAACAGGTAATAGGTGTTGAATGTAATAACGATGATTGATTGATTTCTGACTCCTAGTGTCCAATTCTGAACTAAAGAAGCAAATTTTGAAGTCCAAAGGTGACTACATCTGGGGTCAGAGGAGGTCTGATTTCTCACTGTTCTGTTTCATCTGATCTCTCTGTTAAATTAAGCGTCTGTCTGAGCGGTCGCCGGTACCTCCAGAGGTGTAAAGGCGTAGTTCTCCAGAAAAGACAAACCAGCAACCGGAACCAGCAGGAACTCCACCCTGAACGAGTCGTTCTCAGAATCATACGAGTTCCTGTAGCGCATGTAGATCAAATACACTGTAGCATAGGCCAGAACCAGAAACACCACCTGAGAATGAGAGAGAGTTACACTGAGTGATGTGGGAGAGGGAGAACCAACATACCCACCCAGAGAGACAGCGGACAGTTATACTGAGTGATGGGGAGGGGAAGGACATAAAGGAGTATGACGCTGAGTGTTGTATATGTGTGTGTGTTTGTATCTGTGTGTCTCACCTTCATAACTGTGTTGTAGATGGAGATGAAACTGGTGAACAGGTCCAGATACCTGGTGGTGAAAACCAAAGCAAACAGCACCTGAGACTTTCCTGAAATACCTGCAAAACACACATGAACCCACACACACACACACACACACACACACACACAAACACACACACACACACACACACACACTTATCAGGTTCACAGCATAACGGTTCAGCCAAATAATAGGTAAATGAAGGTAAATAACGGTCACGTCCATGCAGTGCTTCATTTCATCCGCCAGCAGGGCGCTGCAAAACTACAGGGCTGTTTATACAGCTGTAAAGCTAACAAGGAGGGGGGTGTAGGGCAAGGAGAAGGGGTCATAAAAACCAGGAGTTTTCGATTTAGTCTTAAGCCTAAAATGGGGCATATTTAATTAAAATATTAATCATTAAGTTACAATTAACATCCCATTATTATCTGTTAGTTGTTTTGTCTTTTGTACAGGACAGGCTTGAGTTTGGGGAGAACTATCTTGCTAAAGGAGAAATCCTGCGTCTGTAATCCCAGGGATCCAGGCGGTTAGTCGGATATCATAAACCCAAACCCAGAGCTGTCCAGCAGAAGGTCAATAACATCATCCTCACCTGCGCATGATTTGGACCTCCAGATCTTCAGGAAGAGGATGATAATCGCCGCGAGATGCGACACGTCACCGGTCAGACGGAACACGTTCATCCCGGCGATCGCGAGCCTCTTTTTTGAGGAGGGGTGGGGATGCACGAGCCGTTAGTTTTGCACCGCGCACCTTTAGCACCTTCAGGCTCGAGCGTTTTGCGGCTTCACCCCGAGTCCGGTTTTCCAAGGTCTCGAGCTTGAATCTCGTGCAACTTTTTTCTCCGTGTCCTCTCGTGCGGTTCAGCTCGTGCCCCCCTCACTCCGCGGACCTGCCCCCGCCACTCTGCGGCCTGAGCCCTTTTTAAAGATATAAATGAGGCGTCGCCAAAATACTGGACCGGGCGCGAGCCTGCACATACGTCCTGTTTGATGATGTTCTGCGTTTGATCTCCGCGCTCGTGCGCTGCGCTGAACGGTCTCAAACCAGAGGGTGACGTGGCTGCGCGTGACGTCATCGACTGAGCCGACAGAATATATAAATAACTGGCACCGGCTTAAAGGGGAGGAACAGCGAGGCGCTTTAAAGGGGCACCGCGTTTTCTTTTCTTTTCTTTTTCTCTCTCACGTTTTTCTTTTTCTTTCCCTTTTATTCTCACACGCATCCTTCTTCTCTCTCTCTTTGGTGTGATTCGTCTGATTGTGTGTGATTAGTCTGATATTGTATGATTAGTCTGATATTGTATGATTAGTCTGATAGTGTGTGAGTAGTCTAAATGTGTAATAATTTGTCAGATGTGTGTTTAATCTGATTGTGTATAATTAGTCTGATAGTATGCCATTTGTCTAAATTTGTATAATTAATGTTAGTGTGTGTGTATGTTAGCGTGAATGTGTATAATTTGTTTGCGTGAATGTGTATAATAACCAATAGATTCATTGTGATCACACCAAAGCTGTAACAAAGGAACTTTAAAAACACTGCTAAAGTCTGTATCCAAACAAGACCTACACTGATGACTATTTCAACGCTCTTTTCACTGGGATTCCAAAACGTCCATTAGACAGATCCAGCTCATTCAAAATGCTGCTTAGGACAGAGTCCTAACCAAAACAAAAAAAAGAGATCACATCACTCCAATTATCAGTTCTTTGCACTGGCTGAAGACCCCAAAATCTGTTCGATACAGAATTGCTTTTAAAGCTTTACTGATTATGCACAAGAAAAAAATCAGTGGTTTGGGTCCTAAATACATCTCTGATAAGTTTGATGTACATAACCCTGTAAGGTCTCTTAGATCTGCAGGAGTTGGTCAACACGGAGTGAAAAGAGATGAAACTAAACATGATGAAATGGCAAATAGTCACTAAGAGCTTGCTGCTGGAACAAAATGCCCATCAGCATCAGATCTGTACCAACGGTAGCTTTTAGAAGCTGCTAAAGACTGCAGACTTCTCCTCTGAATTATTTTAAACATTTACACGTCTACTGCACCTTCAATTCTCTTTTATTGATTTTCTGTGTTTATTTCTTTTATTTCTTCCATTATTTTATTCTCTTTTGTCTTATCTTGTCATTTATTTCTGTATGATAATGTGCAATATAAATAAACTATAATGGTTTGTGTGTGGTTAGTCTAAATGTATACTTAGTCTGATAGTGTGTGGTTAGTCTTATAATCGCTGCTGTTTGTTGCTGGTTTACAGCAGATGGCGCCAGTGGGCTGAACTGTTATGTCTGTATCTGGGGCTGGATGCTGATGATGATGAAGAAGATCTGATCACATGTCTAAGTGAGTGAAGGAAACGTGACGCTGTGTCTGATAAGGTGCCCTGACATTGAACCAAAATATGCCTCTGCAAAAAAGAGAAAAGGGAAGGGCGGAGCTCTGAAGAGCTCCTGTAGGTATGAGAGCGATGGAGAGTCTCCTGCCAGTGAGAAAGTGATGGAGAGTCCTCTGCAGGTGAGAGAGCGATGGACTGTCTCCTGCAGGTGAGAAAGCGATGGAGCCCTCCACAGGCGAGGGAGTAAGAGCGCTCCCTGTTGACTGTGCAGCTGCGTCTTTTTCAGGGTTGAAGACCTTTCATCATCCTCAACGTCGCGGCTCTGCGCCAGAGACACCTCTCTCTCCAGGACTGTACTGGGACAAAAAATCGACCGGGCATTTTGAGACCGGCCCACCAGGCTGACCGGCCCACCCGGGGCCCCTCTCGCTGTCGTTCCGGGGGGAGGTGCTGACGGGATTCCGCGGGATTCCGCCTCTCTCTTTTACTCTTTCATTCTCTTTCTCTTCTACTGCCTCGTTCTTCCTTTCCTTTTTTTTGCTTTCTCTCACCCCCAACCCACCCCATCCCCCGCCCCCCTTCTTTTTTGAGTGAATGGAAAATCTCGGAGGATTCCAGGCCTGAGTCCAACCACACCTGCTAAATACACTCACGCGTGCACATACACACACAGACTCTCTTGCTCTCTCACGCACTCTCGAGGGTTAGAAAGCGCCACAGATTGCTTTACTTTTTAATGAAATAACAGATGTTTTTTTGTATATTGGCTCCTGGTCTGAGCTTTAGATGTTCTAGAGATCAGAATTGTGTAAATACAGAGTGACTTTGAGCTGAATGGTTGTTCCCCCTGACTAATGACTGAAACTATAATAATCAGACACTCCGGGGGTGAGGCTGAGGGTCAGCACAGTGTGTGTTCGGCGCCCAGGAGTGAGAGACTGGTTTCACAGCTCACTCAAAACTTTCTGTGACAGGACACACTCACACACGCAGCAGGAACACAAACACACTTACATAACTGTAAATGTACAGCAGCTTGAATACACACACACACACACACACACACACACACACACACACACACACATACACAAGAGAGAATGGAGGAAGAGAGAGAATGGAGAGAGAGAGAGAGAGAGAAAGAGGGAGACTGGAGAGGGGGAGTGAAAGAGAGAGAGAGAGAGAATGGAGAGAGAAAGAGAGAGGCTGGAGAGGGAGAGTGAGAGAGAGCATGAGAAAGAATGGAATGAGAGAGACAGAAAGAGAGAGACTGGAGAGAGGGAGAGAGTACTGCTGATGTGGTTTGCTAAAGGTGTGTCCACCAAAAGGTCGTGGGAATTTATCAGGACACCCTGGAGCGATTACAGCCTATTAATACACACACAAAGACACACATACACAAACACACACACCGGACTGTAAAAGTACTGTGTGGGGACTCAGGAAAAACAAAGCCCAGACAAAACATTTTGCTGTCTTTACAGTACAAACTCTGAAAAACTGTCCTAACAGTGTAAAACATAAATAAGTTTTCCTTACAGAGCAAAAATGGATGGTAGGGCAGAATTATCTGAGTAAGTGTCTGTTTCCCCCTCAGACTACAGCTGCGCCCACCCCCGAATCCCTCCCTCGTCCCCGGTCAACAACAGTATGGCAACAACAGTATGTAAAGAACAGTTTGTAAACATCTTCCATTACTTGTTAGGGACACTAGCCTTGTAGGCCCAGCACTAAAGCTAAAACTAAAGCTAATGTTTAGACACAGAACAGTTTTCTGACCCTTAAAAAACACTTATCAGCCTCTCTCCCTAACACCCCCCCACCACACATACACACATATACCTGCGCTTCTGATCTGGTTCTATACAACGATCGGCCCAGTCATGTGACCATGAGATTTACAGGAACATAACAATATTATATGGCTGATCTTTGATCTTTAGATCCATGTGACGCTGTCTGCTGCGTTGGACAGATAATCTCCCTCTGATTAAACGACTGCAGAATACACATAGACATACACACAGACACACACTCACATGCAGACACAAACTCATACAGACACACACACTCACACACAGACACAAACTCATACAGACACACAGTCTTGATGTTCCATGTTAGTAATGACGTTACATCAAAACCTCATATCTCCATTCTCATCATTTTTAAAAGATCCAGAATCAGCTGACCTTCAGGCTGTGAAAAGATCTGATGGAGATTTCCAAAGATTTAAAGAGGACTGAGGACAAGCGTTGTCCTCTCCTAAAAAGTTGTGATGTAGAAACAAAATCAGAATTCTTTAAATATTTGTTTACTTGTCCGGTTATTTACACACACACACCTACATACATAAATATATACAGTAAACCCCTGCTAGTCATTCACAAATGTTTTCTTAGAACCTAACTAGTAATTCTTTGTGGAAACCCCCACAAATTTGTGTTTTTAGATATCCTATGCATTTTTTTATGCTTTTATCATGGCAAAAAAACATGTTAATGCATTTTCATTGTAAATGAAAAGAAAATATAATTTACTAATTTTGTAACACACAAATTAATGTAAATTCAGCTACATTTCCACATAAAATATATCTGTATAAATGTTTTGGTACTGTCCAGAGGGATTGTGAAATATCACTGTACTCAGGAGGGAGGTTTGAAACACAGGAGGCTTCTATAAAACTACAGGTCAAAGAATGTTTCACCAAGAAAAATAATACAAAAAATTCCCCACTGAGCTTTATCATCAGCTTCTAAATATCTCACAAGAAACTGCCCTGAACTTTGTATTCCGCGCCATTGAACTCAAAGAGAAACTGTTACGGAAAGCAGCAAATAAGGAGACGGCTGAACTGTACAGCAGAGCCACAATCCAGCAGAAGTTCTTTCACTCCATTGAAACTGGGCTGCTCAGTGACTCTATCAGCTACTGCCCCTCCTGAGCGATATTACCACAACAGACGAAGAACTGAAAGTCAACGAAGACGAAGAAAGTCAACGAAGCTTCAAAGCTGGAAAACAAAAGATTTGAGAAATGAAAGAGGTCCGCTGCTGCCAAGATTCCCAAGGTACAGGAGCGCCAAACAAAATCTCAGACCGCCCCGACACCTGTCTGAACTACGCCAAACCCTGAGAATTCGCCACTGCCAAGGCTGTAAGGACAGTTAAAAGTAAAGAGACTAAGAGAAGGGAGAAAAAGTCTGTAAAAATGCAGAGAAGAGGGGAAAGGAGAAAGCTGTATGCACTGTTTCAAATGTGGGCAAGAGGACCAGAAAGACTGTCGCAGGGAAACAGGGAGGGAGAGATGGGACCAGCAAGCAGTCAAGACCCCCCCCCCCAATGAAACAGCAGCTAGCACCGAATCGGCTGTTATTGAAGTTTGCTATCTACCCCTCAACGCAGGTCTAGGTTAATAAACCTGGTGGGAAACTGATGTACTGTAAACTGGTTTATGGACAATCAGCCAGTCAGAGTATTGTGGGATTTGGGGGCGCAGTCCAGCACAGTAAATAAAAACTGGCAACAAAACCACCTTCCCCACACAGCCGTCAGACGCGTTTCCGGACTGTTGGATAATGAGACGCTCAGTGTTGGCTGCAAATGACATACCTATTCCCTACATTGGCTGGATAGAAGTTGGCATGGTTAGACTGAACCATGACTCATCCTCAACAAGTGGGCTGAAAATGCCAATATTAGTATCAAGTAACCCATGCGTGGCCAGTGACCCTATCATTGGCTACAAAGTAATTGAAGCTATCTTTAACCAGAAAGAATAAAAAGTAGAACTACAACTAGCACAGTATGTGAGTAAAGCATTTGAAATAACTGTACAAACTGCACTCTGTCAGAGAAAATCACATAGGCCTTGTGACCCAATTCCGATTTTTTTGCTCATGTGACACAGATCAGATCTGTTCCATGACAGTCTAAACCTATATCTGATTTTTTTTACCTTCTGTTTACACGTTTTTTTAATTGTGACCCATATCTGATTTGCTTGTTTACACTTGCTATAGCAAAGGGGGTTGTTGCACCACACAGTAGCCAAGATGGACGAACGTGAAATATGCTTAATGCTAGCTCTGCGATATATGCAAAATTCGCCACATATCACCATGATTTTGAGGCGGAGAAGAAGGAAAAGGCAGATTATTGCAGCTGCGCATATGCTTCAGTTATTATGGCCTCGACCATTCAGAGGAACGTCTGGGTGCGTGAGAGATCTCAGGATTGGT
>JBBPDC010199308.1:0-14289 GCA_037974485.1 Hemigrammopetersius urotaenia
GTGTGTGTGTGTGTGTGTGTGTGTGTGTGTGTGTGTGTGTGTGTGTGTGTGTGTGTGTGTGTGTGTGTGTGAGAGAGTTCTTTTTAGATATTAAAATAAAGACTTCAGTAAATAATTAAGGTAGTCATAAAGTTCATGAAGCCTCATTTGTTTCCTTTATTTTGGCCACGCGGTTCGCGCTTCTGTGCTCTCACTGTGCGGGTGGGGATGATCCAGTGATAAACACTAATGAGTTTCACATGCGTAATTAACTTCACTTTGCTGCCTTATTGTGATATTTTTATGCTCAAAGCTCTCAGGCAGAGATCAGCTTTTATTCAGAAGTCAGGTGTTTGAAAAGCCTTTTCTTTCCTGTATTATTTATCGCCTAATCCCTATCACTCAATATCAAAGGGAGCATCTTTCAGATGCAGCATTTACAATCTGCTCCCCCCTGCTGACACTGAATTATTTAACTGATGAATTTAAAAACAAAGGGCTATTTCTAAAATTCTCACAATCTGTCTATGAATGTTCTGTCTGTATGCTGCCTTTTAGACTCCGAAGGTCATTTGCATAATGTAAAGCCCACTGCGCTTCACGCATGCCTAAGAGCATAACTTTGGATGCTGAACAGGGACTTCTTTGGAGGTTCGGAGGTACACAGCCATGAGAAGAAACTGCAAAAATGATTGAACAGGAAATATGCCAACATTTATAACAATCTGAGCACAAGAGTTCCAAACTAAATGTGCAATAGGGTTAACGACTGGTTGCATAGTTGAAATCTGACCCTCTTCTCCAGGGATGTAGTGGGGTATAGGCAGGTATAGTACTATGCAAAAGTCTTTTGTGCAAATAGTTTAAAGGCGTTTATCTGAGCAGGGAGTGTCTTTCTATCAGCAAAAAAACAGTTGACATGAGAATGAATGCAAGTATAGAGAATTGTTTTGTGTATAAACTATAGTTGATGTTTTGTGAAACACAGGTTTGACTCCAGTCATTGCCTGAACATATGAAAGTCCAACAGGTATTTAATGGGAATTATAATAACACTGGCCTTCCACAAGAAGGGGTCTGGAAAAGGTTAAGTGAACACATTGACACATGAAATCACTCTTTACTCCCAGTAAGCCTAAACAACACAAAATCTGAACAAATTTCATGCAAGGTCCTAAAACCACATAGCAACCACTACGAGACACAACGTACTTAAAATGTGCTTAACCGTACCTTAATGTACCGCTTAATTTGAATTAAGTGGCTGTTCATTTGTAAAACCGACCCCCTACATTTTCTTAAATGTCCTGTATGGGTAATTGATGTCAACATTAAAGTCATTTTAAGGGGTAAAACTAAGGCGTTTCATAGTGAACCTCTTAACACATCTTAGCAACATCCTAGCGACATCCTATCAACTTATCAACCAGCTAATAGCCACCAAGCAATCGCCTAACAAACACCAGGAATACCACAACCATTACTGTTTACTGTATTAATCACAGTAAGCCTGACCACCTGTGACCAAACTGAACCTGCTAGAACCAGGCTGGCCAAAACCCAGAGGACATTTTTCAGAGGAAAATTGCCTTTAATGTGGAAACTCGGGCCAGTCTGGACTTCGCTGTGACTGCAGGTCTTTCTTCACGGGGCCCCACACCACCTCTCAAAAGAGTGGTGTTTAATTTGTGACAGTAATTACATAATAACACTGAGAAAAGTCAAATGTGTTTAAGCGGATGCTGCATAATTCATTTATGGTAATTACGGTATAACGTGTGATATTAGATGTAAAATGATATGTAACATTATATGTATATATGAACATGCCTAGAACATAAGAGCGCAAATCAAAACACCAGGAATACCACAACCATTACTGTTTACTGTATTAATTACAGCACGCCTGAACACCTATGACCAAACTGAACCTGCTAGAACCAGGCTGGCCAAAACCCCTCTAACCCAACTCAGCCAGTTCAGCTTGGCCTTAAGGCTGGGGACTGAAACCAGCTTGTTAGCTTGGACTGCAGCTTACCAAATATTGTTGATCACCATCTAGAGCTCCGTAATTGAACAAGAATGCTTCAGTGTCCACCTTGGCAACCTTTGAACCACATATAGCCGCCCCAACCTGGAGAGCTGGAGTGTTGTTCCTTATTTGCTAGTTACCAGTTAGCTAACTAGCTGGCTAACCTTAACATCGCAGCAGTAGCATGCTTATCATTAGCACTTCTTCTGTTATCCTAATCTTCAGGTCTAGAGAAGTAATTTTCAGTAACACTTTACAGCAAAGCAGCATTCTTTTGGCTACATGACATCTACATAAGCTTTATGCCTAATACAGACATTAATAAAGGCTTTCTCCAGTGAGAATCCATTGTTATACTTTCTGGGGAGAAACCAACAGAAGCCTTCCCACTAGAACAGAAGTGAACTTTGTTAAGCCTTTATAAAGCCATTAAGCCTTTATAAATATTAACATAGGTTTGTGTCAGTTGTCATAAAAGACTTATGTAGGTTTCCTGAGGCATGGAGGTGTTGCTTGCATCCTTTTTTTAATCGTAGCTGTCAAGGTATGAAAAAAACATTCTCAAACATCCAGCCTGTAACTGGTTGCATCAAAGTTTCTCTGAGTAAAGCCAGCCTCAGGGTTTCAGCGATGGTGCAGCTGCTCTTTCCACTCACATGAACTCAAGTTCAGGGCTAAAGTAGATTTTCAGAGGAAAATTGCCTTTAATGTGGAAACTTGGGCCAGTCTGGGGTTCGCTGTGACTGCAGGTCTTTCCCCAGAGGCCCCACACCTCCTCTCAAAAGAGTGCTGTTTAATTTGTGACAGTAATGACATAACACTGAGAAATGTGTTTAAGCGGATGTTGCATAATTCATTTATGGTAATTACGGTGTAATGTGTAATATTAGATATAAAATGAGATGTAATATTATATGCATATATGAACATGCCTAGAACATAAGAGCGCAAATCAAAAGGATAAAATGTAAAAGTAATGTTATACAGTCCACACATGAGCCTGGTTCTCCTCTATAAAACCTGAGTCTATTGGTTTCAGCAGAGCTCTGGAGAGATAATCAGTATTAAAGTGTGATTTGTGCTGAAGGTTTGGTGTAAATCTGGATGCTCGACACCATGACTCACAGCTGCAGATTCTCACTGATGAGCCTTTTTCAGCTTCACATAAACAATATGACTGAATGTATGTGGACATCTGACCACCACACCAGTATGGGCTTGTTGGACATCCCATTTACAAACACATACAGTAATATAAAGGGAAAAATAAAGATAGACACAGATAATAATGTGTCTTACTATTTCAGAAAAAAACACAAGAATGACTTTTAAAGGCTACTAAAGAACTAAAAGTAGGTGTGAGACAATTTAGACATACAGTTAGCATCATGCTAATTGGTGGGGCGTAATGTTCCATAACCAGTTATCTACATTAGCCTGCTAGCCCCAGTGCTAAAACTAAAGGAGTAAACCTGTCTTGGCTGATTGACTGCATGTGGCATTAACTCACTTTTTTGCTGAACTGTTCCTTTAGCACTGATGAACTTCTTGTCCACCTCAGGTCAGTTCAGTACGACCGTCTGCTTTTCTCTGCCTTGTGTTTAGCCTCTGTAGGGACATAAGAAGAACGACTCTATTGATTTCTTCCCAGACTCCTCCAGCAGAGGGACGGCGTTGGGGTGCAGTGTGTTTACCTCCTGTCCACCAGTAATGATCTATCACTGAGAAAACCAGCTGGACGTCTGCAGCATTTCAGAGCATCTGCACCTAAAGCCTGCAGTCCGGTGTGGATTAGGCCTGGGTGTGCACATATACTGCAAAAATTCTACTGCCAAGATATATCACCCTAAATCCAATCAATATATGTAATGTTTCTTATAATGAGGTTGCTGTACAAACAACATAAGACCAATGTCTATATATTTTTACTTGTCTTAAGTAATTTAAGTGAATGTACTCTTCTTCAGTGGCAGATCATTTTGCTTGTTTAAAGAAACAAGGGTTAAAGTGAGCAAAACCATCAGGATAAGTGATTTATCCCCTTCAATTCCCAGGCTTATTCCATCATGAGGGTTCTTACCCAGTTGCTACATTGGAAAGAATGCAGAGAAAAACAGGTATAATAGAGATACAGAAGGTTTGTGTCCAAAAGTACCCAGACTGCCCTTCTAGTGAGTTCAGATACTATCCGGTGCCCCCATTCCTGACACAATCGCGTGAACACAACTTGTATAATCTACTTTGAAAAGCACTGACTGATAGGACAGGCTCTGAAGCAATTGCACAGGAGCCGTAGGTCACCATGCCTGTGGGCTAGACAGGTATAAAGCCCCCAGCAATGGGTTCTCTGGAGCGAAGGAGCTCCAGTTAGTACCTTTGAAATAAGCTGGAGTGGTGTTTGTGATCCAGAGCTAATTATCCAACATCATCACCTGACCTCACTAATGCTCTCATGGTAGAATGCAGTCAAATCCTCACAGCAATGTTCCAACATCTAGCCTTTACAGTAAAGTAGAGGCTGTTCCTACAGCAATTGGGGGTCAAAGTCATATATCAATACCTTTGTTTTCAAAGCAAACTCAGGACTTTTTGGGTAAAAATATACAACAATGTTTTAGCAACAAACTCTAAAAGGGATGCATTTAATAAATTTACAGTGAATCTCTACTCTCTACCTTTGTCACAGTCGCCTCGCCCTCCCCCCGTAGATTCCGCTCCCCGTCTCCTGAGTATTCGTTTTTGTTATAGTTTTATTCTTTCATCACGTTCCCAGCATTTCTGTTCTCTTTTTACTTTCATTCATGTCTCTGTGTCTGTCCCCGTTCCCAATCCACCTCTGTTCCTCCCTTCCTCCCTTTCAAGTCCCCACGCTTCATTTGTATCACATCCCATCCTTATTAGTTTCACCTGTTCCTCGTTTAGTTCAGTTTTTAAACCCCAGCCTGACACCTGTCCCACAGGTCTGTATTGGTCTTTCTTTGTGTGCTGTGTGTTTGCTGCTCTGTTCCTTACCCTCATTATTCCTTGTATTAAAGGTGTTCTTTCTTGTGTTTCTTTGCAGGCTCGTGCTTCTTCTGTGTCAGAGTTTTATGCTGCGCGTTGATTGCGCTGGGATCTGGTTTCCTCGTTTATTCCTCATGCCTGTATGCGAGGGAGGTCCTTCTTTGTTTTGGTTATTTAATGTCTAGAGAAGCACGGGCCTTGCTGTTTTGGGGTGTTTTGGGTGTTTTGTTTCATTGCTGTGTTCCTTTGTTTCATGTACTTTGTTTTTTTGCATTAAATCGTTGCTCTCTTTAGCCTTGGCGTCCTCCCCTTCCCTTACACGATACGCGCCATGACAACCTTCAGGTTATTCTAGTAAAGACCACAATTCATGGTCATCCAGGTCTTGAAGCAGTAGAGCTTCCCCACACCATCAACCTTCTGTAATTATTAGATGTAGGGCTGGCGCAGTATGTAGACAAAAACATGTATTTATTAATATAAAATGGGAAACTACACAAGAAACTAACAGAACAATAAATCAACATGAGAAGTAAACAAAACAAGGCAGAACAAAAATAGAACAGATTAACCAGGACGGACCAGGGCTGAATAGAGACACACAGTGAACAAAAAAACAAACAAACAAAGGGGCAAATTTCCCAGACTAAAACACAGAACCCAGAACCAGTGACAAAGACTGAACCGGGTAACACTGAGGCAAATCACAGAGCAAACACGATTTAGCGATAAACACAGAGAACCAATATACCCAGGCTGAAACACAGGGGTACATACTGATTAGACAATGGGAAACACTTGGGTTCTAGAGGACAGAGGAACAAGACACAGGTAGAAACACTGAGTAGGAGTCTGGGCAGCTGGTAGCCTAGTGGTTTGGACATTCGTCCTGCGATCAGGAAGTAATGGGTTCAGTTACCAAGACTGCTAAGCACCCCTGAGCTACCCTTGAGCAAGTCAGGTGCTGTGTTCCTGGCTGTGTTCAGTTGGGGAATGGGTTTAATGCAGAGGAAGAGTTTTTTGCTGTTCACATTGCGTGCTGTGGTGTGTTCACGCATGACAGAACGGTCACTTCACTATTGTGCAGACTGATGTCATAACAAACTCACATAGCAGTCGAACACATGTTAGTGGTGAACAACAACATAGACCAGAAAACAGGGAGAACATTACAAAGCAGGGAATAAGACAGAAAGAAAGTTACACCTTCCACCAGAATGTTTAACAGGTATAATGTTCTTATTGCGGAACAGATGTTAGCTGGTGGTGGTGGGACCCCGTTCTTACAAAAAAGCTTCAATTGATCCTTTCCACAGAACAATATGTTCCTTTATGTTCCTCTTGGTTAGCCGTAGCTCTTGGTTAGCTCTCTCAAGCATACCATTTTGCCAACATCTCTTTTAATGGCAGAATCAGAAATGTTGACCTTATCTGAGGCGAACGAGGCCTGCAGTTCCTTAAATGTTCGCCCGGGTACTTTGTGGCTTCCCGGATAAGTCGCCGCTGTGCACTTTGAGGAATTTTCCCCAGTTTTCTCCATTTGGAGATAACAGCTCTCACTGTGGGTCGCCGGAGTCCCCGAGGCTCAGAAATGGCTTTGTAACCCAGTCGTTTTCTCCACACTGCGCCAGTTAGTGTTGGATGACTTTGTTTCAGTAAATAAAATGATTCTAAAACTGTATTTTGTGTTCACTCTGGTGGTCTTTTTCTTATATTAACTTTAATTTGAAGTTCTAAAACAATTGGGTGCAATTATTCTGCAAAAATAGGAGGAGGCAAATACTTTCACAGCAGTTATTTATACATGAATGAACAGCAAAATGACAATAAGGCCATGAAAAATGAAGAAGCTACACAAGTTCTGCATTACATCTCTCTCTCTCTGGGCTCAGTTTTGTGCTCAATCTGTTGTTGAGGGAAGAGCTGCAGTGACAGATGTGTGTGACTAGCAGTAAATTCGGCGCAATGACCGTGATGATACAGTTCAAAGTCACAGAGAAGAGATCTGACTGTGATTGTGATGATGGAGCCGAGCGATTTCGGTCAGACACCACTGAGATTATTTGTTTCACTGCTCACTAAAACACCCACCAGCTCTGACTCCTGCTAAAGTCCTTTTACTGGCTACTGAACCTGATACTTCTCTTTCGGTCACAACCGGACTGCACATAGAAACTTTAACATCTTCATCATTTAATGTGGACTCATTTTGGACCATTTTGTGACTACATGGGAGCTTCACAGTCTACAAAGAAAACACATCCCTCACACTCAGAGTGTGAATTACCCCTCCATAATTGGAGGGTACTGCCTTCCTTACACTGCTAAGAAACACCCCCCCAAAATTGCTATTTTGTCTCTTTTGGGGGGGTCTGGGTCTTGATCCGGGTGTACAGTACTCCCCAGTACCCCCTGTAATTCGAACCATGCTCACACTAATGAACACAGAGAAAATGAAGAGCTGCTTGTAGATTCTATTATAGACTAAGTTAGTGCTCAACTGACACAGAGAAGGCAAATTGCATTAGTTAAGTTAGTTTATAACATAAACATGTAGCGCTCAGTGAAGGGGGTCTTTAGTTGCCGTTTGAAGACAGCGAGGGTCTCAGCAGTTCTGATGGTCAGGGGAAGTTCATTCTACCACTTAGGAGCCAAAGCTGAGAAAAGTCTTGATGCAGGTCTTCAGCCTTTGAGAAGCGATGAGTTGTGTTTGATGCTCCAAGAGGACAACCTGTGACTCGTGGTCTGATAGGTAAGATAGATCCGGACCATTTGTGGCTTTGTAGGCAAGAGTTAGAGTTTAAATCACAAGCTGCCGGATCAATGATAGAAGTACAAGAAGTCGTAAACTATCGTCATACAACTCCTTAAACAGAAGTTCTCCTAGTTTATGCTGATGCTCAAGGTGTCAGATGTCATGCTAAGTTTGCTGTTTGTTGATCCTGTGCCCCGTAGAACCAAAGTTGTAACGAAACTAACCGCTACTGGGGTTTTAAAAATGTCACACACAAGTGAACATAGCGAAACAAAAAGAAACACATTTCTTTTATTTTATCTTATAAACAAACAGAAAAAACACATGATCTTGTGAACTTTCAGGCTCTGCCCCCAAAAGAGAGTGGGGGGAAACCCGCAGAGGGAGGGGGTCCGGAGAGCGGCTGAGAGACAGAGCAGCAAGCCGGTTTTAGACCGTTTATATTTATTAAAATCAAATTTTACTGATACACTCTGAGTTCTAAATCTAATGCGAGTAGCCACGAGAATCCAGTGGAGCGGTGTTTGAGAATTTCAGTGTGTTGAAGACCAGATGTGCTGCTGTTTTCTGAATCAGCTGTAGACTCACTTAAGCCGGACATGTTTTAATATACAGTGTATTAAAAAAAAAACCCAGAAAACACAGTAACTCTCGATATAATATCACACATGCCAGCCAAGTGCCTAAGGAAAACATAGCTCTGAGTTGTATAGTTTGTTACAGACACATTCCCAACGCCCCTTCAAACACACATGAGGGAACGCGGTGATTACAGTCATTTTCAGATTAGACGGTTCACTGGTTGAAATCTGAATGAGCTCAGGGTCTGGTGTACTGAGCCCTTTGCATCAGTTTCAGGCACGAAATGCATTCTGTCCTATATTAATGAAAACACACGAGCCTCAACACACAGGTTATGAATCATGTGTGCAGGCAAAACGCAATACCCACTTCACTCCTTCATGCATGTACTTTTGAGGTGATGGATTGCACAAAGCATGGCAGGATTGAGTGAAGTGGTGTGTGGAGATATTCCCTGTGTGTGATCACATATTCCACTATGCTTTTTTAAAGTCTGAGCAGCTCTCGGCCGGTTCAGCGTCTCCTTTTAAAAGTAGGTGTGAATCTGCGCTTGGCTCTAAAAGCCGTGTTTCTCCAGGTTTATTGAAGGTTAGCTGGTCGACCACCAGAGAGTCCACAGAAGAGCCTGCAGCACCATCAAAGACTCTAACACAGGGTTTTCACATTCATGGCCTCTGGCAGGAGGAAGAGAAGTATGAAATGAAGGACCCTTAGACTGAGGGACAGCTTTTATCCTCAGGCCATCAGCCTCAATCCTGTACACTTATCCCCACCCTAAGCTTCACTCTCTGCCCTTCCAAACTGCACAAACACACACATACATGTGAATATACACCCCATTATTTATATATGTATAGAATGTGCATGTATAAATATGCACATTCTAACCATTGAACCTTAGCAGTGTAAAACAGACAAGATTTAGCAAGCAATTCTGAATCATCATACCAAAGAGCCGAGTCCAAATAGTCAGAGTCCAGAAAATGCCAATCCTAATCAGCAAACAAAACAAAAGACAGGAATCAACATTGCAAAATACAGGCAGAGTAAATCCGATAACACGATACAAACAGTGCTCAATACACAGGGCTAGTCCATGGCAATACTTCACAGATCTGAAAGTGGTAGTCTAACATTTTAAATGAGGTTTTAGGAGTCATTGTAGGAAAGGAGCAGGACATCACAGGAAGGTGGATCTCCAGGACCAGGGTTGGTGACCCCTGCTATAATGATTTTCTCAAGAAGAGAAAACCCAGTTTCACTCAGAGAAAATACAAATACATTTGCAACTGCAATGAACGTCCATTTACATTTCCCAGACGCTTTTTATCCTAAGTGACTTCTATTCCCTAACTACAGGGGGCAGTCTCCCTGGAGCAACTTGGGGTTAAGGGTCTTGCTCAGGAAACCACTGATGTTGTGCTGAAGGTAGGACTCGAACCCATAACCTCTTGGTCTAGAGGTAGGTATCCTACCAACTACGCCGAAAGTGAGTGACATGGTGGCTGGATGGGATCCTAATAACTGGGAAACGCTGATAAACTTCAGTTCTCCATGTAAAACACTGTACTTCAGTCAAAGCTAGTTAGTTAGCCAGCATGCTAACATGTGTTCTACTTCATTAGGCTGCTGTATTGTGATCTACGCAGTCGGGGTTGTAATTACTGCCTTATTTTACATAACAATGATATACAGATGAATGAATGTACACTAATTCACGCATCAGATGATTTTTTTTACAACCAGAATGATTAAATAAATGATAAAAACAGACTACTCCCTGTGCTAGCTAGCGAGGTAAATGAATGTGACCTTATTGTATTTGAATTTCCTCTTGTCTCACTGCACATGGTTTCATGCAACTGCAGCTGCATGACCCAACACTCATTATCAGCACTGCGCTTCTCTTTAGTCTCTGATTCTCTGAAGCGTCTTAGTGGATCTGGCCTTCATGTTCAGAGTTAACGAAGGTCAGCAAGGGCATTACATTAAACACAAACACACATAAATCACTGTTATTATCGGTCTTGTGTATTTACACCATAATTTCCTCCAGAAGACAAACGGCTCCTCGGCTGAGAACGAGAGCTTCTGATTCCATTAGTCCTCCCAGTAAACCGTTCTCCTGACCTGTCAGGTCAGATGAAAACGGACAGATTTTGTTGTTAAAGTTCATGCATGACGGGCGGATGCCCTGTTTTCGAGCGAGCCGGATCAAGCCGGTCTCGCCATTGGCACAGCGATTTGTAGATGCCAACCCTTCCACTTCTGGAAACAGAAGACTGTTCAAGCAGAGATGGCACGCGGTCACGCCTGGCACCCACCTCTCACCAGCCTGACACACACCACACAGCCAGCAGGCTTATAGACCTGTACAATCCTGGCAATATTATTATTAATAATAACAATAATAATTATTATTATAATAATAATAATAGAAAAGAAAAAATGATGTGTGATAGCATTCTTTAAAGACACATAAAAATATATTTTTAAATAATAATAAATAATTAAATGTAATATGTAAATACTTTTTTAAAGTTTTAAAACATGCTCTGCGCAGTTATTTCCGTTTCTGTGTTGTCACAGAAACCAACACATTTAAAATATATCCACCTACGCAGACTACAGCAGGACAAACCCTGCATTCACACTGAAATTATAAAGAGTTTCAGTCCAGATGGGATTTTGAATGAAGCAAAGTATAGCGCAGCCAATCAGAACAGAGCTCATTAACATATAGCAGTCTTAAAGGACAGGGTTAAGGTCTAGTTTAGTAAGGGTTCGTATTATCTATTGCATTGAAACCAAAGCATTTAACATTAGTTTAGATGTCAGTTAAAGTCTTATATTCTTTTACTATGTCCATTAGCATAAAGATCTCATTACCATTATTTGAGATCTAGCATGTGTATAGTATCATAACAGACACTATGAGTGTGTAACAGTGTATAACACCATTTCACAGGCTAATTCAAGGAGTGACATCAATACAGCATATGACATCTGCAATGATGTGTTTATGGCATGGCTATGTCTGGGTCATGCATTAAGACTGAATTTAAATGTTACCTAAAATTACATCATGCTTTTTGGCAGTGACTGTGGCGGATTAAAGAAAGCAGCGGTGTTAAAGGATCTCTTTGACTGTTTCTTTTGTAAAGCGTTTCTCTCCGTAACAGCCTGCTGCTGGTCACCCTGGGTGCCTTCGCTTTAATGGCCGAGGCTTTATTTTGCGATTTTCTACCACAATGACTTTGCTCAGGAGGATTAAAATAGAGGCTAATGAACATGAACAGACATGTGAAGAGAGATTTCGAACAGAACACTGAAGCAGTGCACACATCTACACCCCAAAATTAGAGAAAAAAAGAACATAGATGGTCTTGTTCTTGTGGTTCTCAGTGGTCTCCAGTCATCGCATGGATTAGTTTAGTTGTATCAGCAGCACAACATCTTCTTTTTATCCCTGGTACCTTTCATCAGAGGTAAGGACCTTCTCAGGACCACCAGTGAGCAAGTCTTTCCGGAGTGGTGGGCTGAGAGCCGTCTACCAATCAAAAATATCCAGCCAACAGTGTCCTGGGTCCAGAAACTGAGTAGAGGATGACCAACACACACTTTCCAGAGCTGTTAATGAGCCTACATCTGCAGGAAGACCAATAGTGTGTATGTGTCCAACAGAGAGGACAGTGGAAACAGTGTTTAACCACCAGACTACACTGCAGCTATAAGGTTCCCCAGGCCGGCCACCTAAGCAATGCTACACTGGAGCTACGGGAATTTTTGGACCAGACTTCCAAGAGATGCTACCCTGCAGCTAAGAGGATTTCTGCACTGGAGAGCTAAGTGACATAATACCGCAGCAACTAGGCTTTCCAGGTAGGCTGCCTAAATCATGTTACACTGCAGCTACAAGGCTTTTTGGGCCAACCAGCCAAGCGATACCGCAGTACAGCGACATAGCTTTAGTTGTACTTCTGAGTACTGCTACAATATTGTATATATGTACAGGACTTGAATAATTCAAAGAAAACAAATCACTCTTAAACATACTTCCAGTACTGTTTTTCTGGTCTGTTTTTATATTTTTCCTCATTAAATAAGATGTGATTCAGCTGATCACTAATCAGTCCCTCATAAAGCAGAATGATGTGTTTGTGTAGGAATCTAACAGACACTGACATGGAATGATTGTCACACCCATAGAGATGCTGATAATTATGTTATTGCAATGTTATTTTTTTCCAGCATTGTATGCACACACGCACACGCACACGCAGACGCACACACACACATACATATATATATATGTCTGTGAATGTGTGTGTGTTTATATGTCTGTGAATGTGTATGTTTGTGTGTGTAGGCTGTTTATCAGAGCAGTGAGAATCTTTCTGCCAGCAAAGACACAAGGTAAAGTGCAAACAAACAAGAAAGTATTCATTAACACCAAGATTTGTTTTGTTTGTAGTAAATACTTGAAGTTTCGTGAGCTGGCTAGAAAAAGACAGGCTTGGTTCCAGATTTCTTCTCGATGCCTCCAGCCTTTGCATTAATTCGTAAAAATCCATCAGCAGCTCCGGGTTTAATTTAACGAAGTATCATTTGAGTCAAACCAGGCATATGAGGTATTAGATTGAACTACAACGTAACAGTGGGCTTACACTGGGAATGATGACGCACAGACAGACAGACCTAAAACCCCTGTTTCCTGTATAATATTATTTGTATATATTCTAATATTAGCTTTTAAAAACACTGCTCAGCTGGATATTTATACTCAGCTGCTCTTTAACTGTTGAAAATTCCTGATGAATGGACCAATAGAAATGATTTAAAATTTACAAACCAATATTTTAAAAATGTTTTAACTTCCAGTGAACATTAGAATGAATGTATCCTTCTCATATGAGTTCAGATACTGATGATACTGTAAATGCTGCTATGAGTGATTTACTATGCTGAGTGGCTCTTTGTTTTGCTGGATGTGTTGAAAACAGCTGGCCTGATTGTTCTGCTTGGTGTTTGTTTAGGTGAGCTGAGGCAGAGGAAGATCTACGGCAGATGTGCGGTTTTGACTGTGGAAGCTGGAGATAATGGATTTATGACTGTCATCTCTCTGCCTCACACTTCAGTCATCCAGGAAAAATGTGTGTGTGTGTGTGTGGTTTATCCACAGGACAATCTCTCTCTCTCTTTCTCTCGCGAGACATTTGCAGTGGTGTACAGTTGGCTACTGATGCATTCAGATGTGTGTACTTTCAGTGCGATCCCCAGAGGAAGCTCTTCTTTGTGTGATTTTCCATAGAGATAAGCCAGAGTGTCGTTCCATTTTAAAGTGGTAGTTTAGTGGAGGGTGTGTTTTGTAGATAATACCGAGTCACACCAAGTCAGTGTTAGAATCCACAGCAAGTCTATTAGAAATGACTGGTCTGATGGGTGTCTTTGATTTATTAGTGAACTCCCACCACACTAATGGTTCTCAACCTTTTCAACATTAAGGCCCACCTGTCTATTACAGCATGGTGTCAAGGCCCACTTGGCCACATTAGATGATATTAAATAATCAATTGCAGACCAATGGCCTGCCTCAATTTTAGATTCACGGCCCAATCAAAACTCCCCCTGTCACACTTATTCATCACTCTAACTCCTCCCCCTGTCACACTCACTCATCAGACTCTAACTCCTCCCTGTCACACTCACTCATCAGACTCTAACTCCTCCCCTGTCACACTCACTCATCAGACTCTAACTCCTCCCTGTCACACTCACTCATCAGAGTCTAACTCCTCCCCTGTCATACTCACTCATCAGAGTCTAACTCCTCCCTGTCACACTCACTCATCAGACTCTAACTTACATTTACATTTATGGCATTTATCAGACGCTTTTATCCAAAGCGACTTCCATTCCCTAACTACAGGGGACAGTC
>JBBPDC010199324.1:0-14288 GCA_037974485.1 Hemigrammopetersius urotaenia
TCACTCTCAGAGAGACGCTGGACTGGAATGGGTTCACTCTCAGAGAGACGCTGGACTGGAATGGGTTCACTCTCAGAAAGATAAACTGCAGTGTTTTTTTTCCAGAGCTGTATCTGCCTGGATTAGCATCACAGAAAAATACAACATTTACGTTTCAGTCAAATGCAAATGTCTTTCCAGAGCTGAAACCCACTGCCCACACCACCCTCCTCCACCTTCTTTAAAACAGCTGCAATTCCGCTGCACCTTTCTCTTTGTATTGTTTTCATTATTTTATTCTGTTATGTTTTACTTCTTTCTACTTTTATGCTTCATATTTTATTATATTCCTGTTAATGACCTTTGTGTATGATCATCGGTGATATAAACTTGACAACGCGAATTATTTTTTAAACTATTACTGGTGGATACCTGGTATTATTACACTCTCTAAATCTTTAAATCTAGATCTAGAGTGGTGGCTGATGGTCTAATTTGCATAAAAATACTGTCTTCCACTACACTGGCACTCATTTGTGTTTACACCCTCTTTTTTAAAAAGAAGGTATAAAAAAGTGTGGAGCTTGTAAAAATGTTCTAAGGATTAAATGGAGTCTGTATTTACCTAGAACTTCTAGAACACACATTTTCTAGCTAGAAAGTGGTCCCACCCACCGTGGCGTCTCTTTCAGATTATATTGCTGATTAATCAGTCATGCATGGCTGGTCTTCCATCTATCACCTGAAGGCCTGACAGGTGGGAGATCTTCTGCTTCGATACCACACACAGAAAAATTAGACTGTATCTTTTGGCTGCTTTGAGAAATGAATCAAATTGTTTCCGACCGAACCTGAATAATAAAGGAAGACAGTTGCCATAGTGCTTTAAAACATGACTCTATAAAGTTTTCACGGAAATCCAGAGGTAGCTGACTCAGTTCTGCCTAACGTTATCAAACCCCCGCCCCCCCCAACCACACAGGAGTTTGTTTCTCTGCAGTTTCGGCATGTCATGGTTGCTCTTGAACATAGGTTGACGTGAGCCCCCCTGATTTGGCCATGAGCGGAGGAACAGAAATCAAGATGGAAGCCGAGATTCGGGATTGACCTCGAGAGCGCGCTCGTTCACAGACTCTCGGTTTTTTAGAGACTTTCATCTACAGACACAGGCGACTGCATGCCTCCGGCCAGGGAACTATCGCTAGCTCAGCAGGAGATGGGAGGTTTCACACATTCCAGGGTAACAAAAGCACAAAAAAAAGAAAGCAAAACAAGACGGGGCACATCCTCTGGCTGTGAAACCTGCACCACGTCAGCAACTGTGTGTCTGAAGTGGCCGGGTGCGCATCAGACTGCTTCCCCCTGCTCAGTCTCTGAGAAGGACTCTCGATGCCATTTGAGAACATGACACCACGAGCTAATACGATTCTTAAAGTTGCTCGAGCATAAACATTTCATGCGATCTAAAAGCAGCCGTGATGGGCTTTTAGAGGCGGCCTGAGGAGAGGCGAGGTCAGTCTTTGCGAGAAGAGCGAGGATATTGGCTGACGGCAGCGTTTTAGCTGGTGTCCATATCGTCAATGCTCATTAGGGCTTAAAGCCATTACTGAGCACGAGACATGCTGTGCATTATCCTTGGTAAAAGCTCGCGGCAGACGCTTGCATTCCTGATAGTTGGTGGAAGTCTCGCCCTGAGTGGGACAGTTTAGTCAAAGGAACAGTGAGCAGCTTTGAAGTGGATGAGTAGCAGGCTTTGATGGTGCAACACAGAACTGGTTTGTCCATGAAGAGATAAGGTCCCTTCCCCCACTGCGGGTTTCGGAGCCTCACCCAGTCAAACAGCACATAATCTCCTACAACTTGTTCCTCAACCACAAAGCAGGCTCACGTATATCATTCATGATCAAAACACGTCCGTCCCCCATCTGTCTGCTGGTAAAAACGCTTGACCGCTTCCAGGCTTTAGAGTTCGGCCTACTAGTGTTTTACATGAGAAGGCAGAACTTGTTGTCGTTTGAAAGAAGACTGTAGCCAGTAGAAAGGCATGTGGGCAGCCATAGACATGTACAATATTTAACTCGTCTGATTTCGCTGCCAGATACAGTTTCGTGTTTGCTTCCTGCATTGCTTGTCGGTTAATCATTAATGGACCACCATCATAGCCGGCCACTGAAAGCAACCGCCCTTATACTGTAGACTCCTAGTCTTCGGTCCAAAGTCTTCCAGAAGACTCCCATCACACAGCCCAGGCCTGGTGTGTACTAAACACTCCGATGGGAACCTCATTCTAAGCCTAAATACGGAGGCATGTTCAGTAAAGTGTTTTAGAATGTATTCCCATATTGTAAGTATTGTATTTCAGTAAACATGGCACAGTATAGCACTAAATGTAACACGTGTTGCATTTTTATTCATATTTGATACAAAAGAAATATACAGAAATATCTAAATTACAGAAATATTACGAAAACAGTGAGCGGAACAGGGTGACGGTTGACCTGTACCCTGGCATATAAAAATCAAATGTTTAAATATAAATTATAGTGGTTTATTCAGTGACTTTTCTATGACTTGTGATGTCCAGAGACTGTTTTCCAGGTGTTGGTTAGGTATTATTTGACATCTGTCAAATAATACCTAACCAACACCTGGATTTAAGCTTCTTCACAGGTTTAAGAAAGATGTGGACCTGAGCACTGATCTACGCCGCTCTGGATAAGAGTGTCAGCTAAATGACGTAAATGTAAATGTGTAGCACTAAAGAGTCCAGAATAAAGCACTAGTTTGCATGCAATGACTTCCGCGAAACTTAATATGAATTTGTTAATATAAAAAATTAATATTAATATTAAATAATATTAAAAACTAATATGAATTTTTAACTTTGACTGGAACCCGACTCTGTGTTCAGATGAGACAAGAGATTTTTCGGCAACAAATGATTAGCAAAAATCCCGTCTCGTCTCCCTGTCGGCTGAAAAATTAATATTAATATTAAATAATATTAAAAACTAATATTAATTTTTAACTTTGACTGTGTTCAGATGAGACAAGAGCTTTTCGGCAACAAATGATTAGCAAAAATCCCGTTTCGTCTCCCTGTCGGCTGAAAAATTCATATTAATGTTAAATAACATTAAAACCTAATTAATTTTTAACTTAATATTAAAATAAAGTCAGCTGCATAATTGTTGGAATGCTTAGTAAAGCTGGGTAAATCAACATTAGCCCAAGCTCACAATGAAAATAAATATAAAATTCAAACTAAAAGTTAGTGTAAGAAAACATAAACCACATCAACATATAGTTTTTAAAAAGCTGTCACAGTTATCGTCTCCGTGAGAAATGAACGTAACTGGAGCATGTTCCTGGGGCTAAATTCCATTTAGTCGTTTATCATCGTGGGGAAGATAAGCGCCCGATGTTAGGCACTACTGGACCTTGACTGGAACATGAGCTTTTTGGCAACATCCAGCGCAGGTTTGGTGAAAATAGGATGATGGTAAGCATTTTACTTGTTTGGATATACGACATCACGAACATCATGAAGTATTAGGAGGTTTTGAACAAAAATCTGACTGAATCTGTTCAAAGACTGTGCCTCGGTTGGATTTTGCCGGTTGGATTCAAAACCTGCATCCGAGCAAAATTCCACTTTTGATGAAGCCTTCCCAGTCCGCTGACCAAGGATATCAAGTGTATCAAATGTAACACAATTATAAAAATGTTTTTTGTTGTGCCAATAAATACAGAGCTGACTTTCTGTATATTTTCATGCATTTTGTTTATGTTTTTGTACCACAGTTTTACCTGCCTAGAAATGATATAACTATTCAACTGTTATTCCTGTAAAATCAAGAAAAACAGTTCTGTGAAGCCTCGAGGCGTGTTTTCATCCACAGCAACAGAGCCAGTCTCCTTGCCTGGTGCAGACATCATGTTTACATGTCTTAGCGTGATAAAGAGGCACCCTGACGATTAAGCCAAGGCTGTTTGCCTAAAAACACCCCAGACGCAACCACGAGTGGAAGATTTTCTCCAGACGAGAAAGGGCAGTGATATCAGCCGTATAAAAGTGAAGCACATCAGAAAATATCAGTAGTTTTTAGAATATGAACTGAATAAATAGGTGATGCTTTTCAAAAAGAGAGAAAGAAAGAGGGAGCATTGTTTCTGGCGATGAACTGAAGGTCTCAGCCCAGTGTGCACCCTATGGCCTCAGTGTGGGAACGCAGTCACAATCCCCACTCGTGGTCACATGTTACCATAAAGTTTACTGTTCCACCCAAAAGCTATTTGTCCTCTGGGGCTAATCTACAACCACAGATACACAGACTCCAAACAAATGATTAACAAAATCCCGTCTCGTCTCCCTGTCGGCTGGAGGAATTTTATGTTATAATTAAGAGCGCCGATAACCGAGGCTTGGGAGTGCGATCGGGAAACGTTGACCTTCACTCCGTTGGAGGGGAGTGAAGTTCAGAGGGAGAGAACCTCAGGGTAACTGGTTTTGGTCTAAAAGAAATGCCTTGAAGGATTAAGTCCTATAATGAATATACAGCACCGCCTGGTCTCCCAAGTGAAACTATGCAGGGCGTGTCAGGCTAACGATGATGTCATGATGACTACACGAAAGTTCAGTGATGTGATGTTGCATTAAACCTTTACTGGGAGCTAAAAATATTAGTTTTTTACACTTCGCACTTTGGTTGGGAAAGGTTTGTGATGTGTACGCACATTCATAGCCGTGCAGCAAAAATAGCACAATTCATAGCCGTGCCGAGAAAGAGATGGGGGAGTCTCACGCTACGCACTGCTCAGCAGGAGAGAGGCATAATAAATTGATTTTCTTGTAAGGCCTCCCATTAACGCATAGGAAACAACAAAGGAAGTTTACTCAGTATTATTCTGACGACAGTCAGAGGTATGTCGCAATGCTATATCTATAGATGCATTTCTATTCAATTCAATACATTTTGCTTCTAAATCTACTATTTATTTCCTTCCCGTTTGGTTCTTACTCCCTTTGTTTGAGTTTGAGTTGTGTTGGTTCAGTTCTTGGAGCTTCTTGCTCACACACTCTTTAGCATTTTACTGCAGATCAGTTACATTCAAAGGTTGAACGCTGATCAAAATTTGCATGATTAAATGTGTAAGGAAAACGTACAATGGCTGAGTTTTACAGAGGCGCTGAAGGGTCTAATATCTCCAAAAGTTGTATGAAATGTACAAAATGTATAGATAATTTTTGTATTAACATTTCTGCTTTCAACTATCAGTTCTTAGTGGAGGAGTGCACATCATGAGACGAGCAAAATACTCTTCAAAGAAAGTGTTTTTCAGGTTTATAACTATTTTATCATGAACATGCCATTCTTTCGAATATAAAGATGGTTGTTTTTGCTGGGTGTTAGTGCCACTCTTGGCAATTGCCTCTGTTACCTAAGCCTACAAATGCCTCTGACATTACACATAAAAACTGAAGACCAGTGCGTTTACTGGTCATACTGTATAGACAACAAACCATCCACTCTGTTCAGATCTCAGCTGTACTAGAGCAGCATTGGCCTACTCCTCCCACTTCCCACTATAATGCTGCCTAGTCAACCTTTGTGTGTTTTGGCATAGAGGGTTATTTTAGGAGTTTGTTTAAACTGTCAACAAGCCCACAGGAGGCAGGGCTTGTCAGAGTACAGGTAAGAAAGCTGCTGACTTAGAAAAAACTGCAAATATCAAGCTGAAGTGAGTGTGTAAACACTATGTGGGAACTACCGTCCTCATAAACATTATAAACAATTCCCTGGTCTCTCCATATTGCTAGCCTTGCCAACTTTGAGAGGGCAGTGGCACAGTCGATTAGCATTCTGTGCCCTCCCAGGAACGTTCGAAAGGCTTGAGGAAGGTACCATCCCCACGCACCGTTTCCTGGGTGCCAGTCCACCGCTAAACTTGGTGGGTAGGTTAAATACAGAGAAAGAGTTTCACACTGTGAGCTGTGCTGTGGTGTATTCATGTCAGCTCTACTTAACATGCATTAACACAAGTGTTAGCCTACATTAGCCGCAGACACACATCGAGCTGAACTTACGCTGTAGTGCAGGGGTCGCCAACGTGGTGCCACCAAGGACCAGCTCACCAGTGAGCAGCGTCTAACATTTTATTTTATCTTCTTTAATCACATTTGCGTTTATGTATATTTGAAAATGACTTTATCTAAAAAATGATTTAAAACATGTTTGTTATGCGTGAAGTTTCGATACGTTTAGGTAAACTCTGTTCCAGTGTATCAGACTGGGAGCCCTTCGTGTGGATCAGTAGCTGCTAGGCTAAGCCATAAGTAAGCTAATCAAAACAGACCCATTGTAAGCATTAAAATAGAGAAGTAAAATAAACATGTCAAAGTAACTGACAAACTGCTCTGATCTGACAAAAAATAGTAATGTGTATATATATAAATATACTGCTCAAAAAAATAAAGGGAACACTTAAATGACACAATGTAACTTCAGATCAGTCCCACATCTGTGAAATCAAACTGCCCACTCAGGAGACAGCACTGACTTACAGTCTACACTCTCTCAGTGACGGTCAGTGCTGCCTCCTGAGTGGACAGTGTGATTCACAGACGTGTGACTGACTTGAAGTTACATTGTGTCATTTAAGTGTTCCCTTTATTTTTTTGAGCAGTATATATATATATGTATATATGTGTGTGTGTGTGTGTGTGTGAGAGAGAGAGAGAGAGAGAGAGAAATAAACACCGCAATTTCACCGCAGACTCGATCATCTACACTCTTCATGAAGTTGAAGGTTATTCTTGTGTGATTTTTTCCTCTCGTCACGAGTTGCCAGCGATAGCACTGAGCTCCAGTCCGCTGTAGTGACTGTGTGATCATATTGAAAACTCATGATCCAACTCATCTCATGCCCCAGGGCTCACTTTCATCTGCTGGTCAGTAAGCTGCTCTTTATTGATGGTATAAAAATGTCACTTTATACGGAGAGCTTCCGAGTGACATAACCAGTCGTCCGCTTTATGATTAGTCATTATTTTGCATAACGAGTCGCTTTACACCAGTCACTATCGTAATGCTGGCTTCCTCCATCTACAGGAACTGATAGTTGAGCAATGCAAACATCATTTTGGTCATTTTGCATTTAAATCTGTGCCGTAAAACAAGGCCAGCTTTGTCCGGAGACTTTGCTTGTGGTGTAAGAAAACTGAAGCAGCACATAAAAGGCCACTGAAACACACTACTGCATTATTAATACCCTCATGACCAGCTGCTATCACAGGAAGTAGGCTGATGAGTAAAATACAGAGGAGGCCGCGCCTGTTGGGAACCGAACAGTCACATGAATTTGGTTCCCAGGAATTTCAACAGCCAGAAGAGTTGTGACGCAATTAACACAACTCCGCAGTTCTACACTGCAAGTGAAACCAGGGAAGTCTGGTCAGTAGTCCTTGTCTGGGAAAACGTGAGAGGGGGGGTGGTGGAGTCAGGTGGACATGCTGGACAAATGTCCAGTCTTGTTACATGAGAAGTCATTTTATCTGGTAAATCAATCTTGTTCCAAATCATTTCACTCACTTCAATGCAGCTTCGGCAGAATCAAGAAAAACACAATCATTAGATAAAAATGAGCAAAACATCTACAGCATCTTCTAATAATCTTCCAACAACCTCAATATAGGACAGTTATGAGATGTGTTGGCTTGGACTGCGATTATTTCACTCACCAAGATTTTCTTTTTTTTTGCTTTTTACTGAGAAAACAACCATAACCCAAATAAAATAAACAATAGTTTTGGGTGAATAGTCCTGTAATAATCTTTCAGCAATCTGATTGACATCTATGAGACATGTTGGGTTGGGCTGGGATGATTTCACTCAGCATTTCTGCTGTTTACTGCGCGTTGATATCCATGAATCCACCCTTGGGGAGACAAGGAGCCTCCCCTCGTTCCTCCCTATTGGCTTCTTTCAAATATCAATGGTGTCTTTCAGTCTCTCAGTCTGGCAAACTAGAGTGAACTGAGAGGTCCTGGTTCAGCCACAGCAGGCTCCAAGGCAAGAGCAGCTGCTCTTATTTCTGCCAGGGGTCTGATGTCCACCCATGGGTCTGTGAGGATCTCCCTCCGCCTGGTAAAGTCACATCTGGGCTGCTCGGCTCCGACAGTCGAGCTCGGTGGCTTTTCCCCCCCAGACTGACCGGTTTGTGCCTTTGCTGTTGCAGGGACTTTCTCTGGAGGACTTCACCTGTGTTTGTGGGCGGGGTCTGGGGAGCGCGTGCCCATACTTGGTCAGTGTGCCGGGCGGATGGGCGAGGTCACCTGTCTGCGTCACTTGTAGATACTGGCGCTACCTGCTGCTGCTCATTTCCTGTATTTAGCGCTGAAAGAAAGGAGATCGGTGCAGGAGCTGCGAATTCCACGGGATTATCGAATCGAGTTTTGTTACATGGCGTCTTTACGTTGTCTCCGACTGGGGGCTGTTATCTTTTTACTGCAGGTAAGTCTCTTATTTTTTGTATTTGGCCATAATGTTGATCTGCGGCTGCTTTTCTCCAAAGAAAAACGCGCAAAAACTCGGAGCCAAGTGTGTTCTTCTGGTTTTGCGCTCCTTTACTTAAATCCAATTAATTTTCAGTTTTAATTGAAAATCACTGTTTTTGAGAAACTGAACACCCGCCCTTTCCTTCTCATGAAGGTACTTTCTTCTGCCTCGGAATCGCCGCCATGTTCACCTGGATTTGATTCCGAGCTCTTCACTTTCAAAGTTCACAGAGAACACCTTCATCGGGGCCGACGGCTCGGGAAAGGTACAGCAGACTTCAAATTTCCGTTAATGCGGGGGAGGAGAGGACTTTCCACTTTTTAATGTTGGTGTAAATGTGCTCGTGTCTTCGTTTCACTCGAATTTAACTTTGTATTCACATTCCAATGTAACTGCACGAGTTTTGCTAACTTTGTGTGATGTGTTAAAATACCTCCCAGAATGGGTTTGGTGTGAAATGGCTCATCTTGGAGACCTAACACATTCTCTTTAGTGGTAGTTTATGGAATCAGGACTAGAGCCATTGTGTTGAACCTGCAGGGGTTTTGGTGGTGTTGGTCTTTTGTAAAATAGAAGTAAATTGTGTTTGTTGGTGTGGATGGAATTACTCTTTAATTGTGTCTGTATGTAGGCAGTTTAAAAACACGATGGACCCGAAAAACAAGACACTAATCCTGAGCTATTCGCCTAAAGGTGTGTTGAGGGAATAAAAGTCTTGCTCAGCAGTTTCTGTTAGTTGTCTGGCTTTTTTGATAAGCCCTGTTTGATGAAGTGAGTCACCCCTTTTATTTCTTTTGGGCTGCTTTGCGTTGCATTTGGCTTCCAACAGGACCTAATGCTTTTTGGCAGTGTTTGGCTTGAATGGCTTCAGGGTGAAGTGGCGAGAGTTGAAAGGCCCTCGTTTGTTACTTGATTTATGTTCAAATGATTCCAACTAGAAGGTGTAATCAGGGCCTCGTGCAGGTGTTGATATGGCTTGTTTCACCTTCAGCAGCTTTCTGGGTGGGTGTGGAAATACAGGTTTGAACCACGTGATCAGATTTGGTTTTACTGTGTCGCGCTTAAATCCCCTTTAACTTGGGTACGTACTTAAAGGTTTTAGTTTCTGTCTGGAGACCAGACCATGATGATGATGAAGTTTTGGTAGAACCACTCTCGACTTTATCACGGGGGTTTTGGTGCCTCTTCTACAGTACACTCCAAAGAAAGATACCAAACTGCCCCTGGAGTTGCCCCTCGTTCGGTATAGTTTGTTGACATAATTCCTGCGTAATCCACTGCAGTTTTAAGTTCCTGTCCTGATTCCTGGGCTTCCATTATACTGTTTTACTTTAAAACATTAGGATACGAAAATATGGCCATCTGCCCTAGGCACAAAATTAGACCTTAAGGGCTGTGCTGTAACCTATGAGGCTGCTTTTACATTGTTTATACCTTGATGAAGAAAATAACCCTTTTCCCTCCAGTCCTTTATACTGCTGCCTGTGGGGCAATAGAAGTAACTTTGTGTGAAAATGAACATGCAGTTCATGCCCTTTCTTTCTTAGTGTTCGCTAAATGAACATCAGCTTCACACTGATTTCTGGCGCTCCTGTGAAAGATCTGTGATTTGGGTGCTTTCTGGGGGTGGGGTTCTTCTCAGTTGCCTGGATAATGGCACTTTATTCATGATCTGCAGTGGGATATTCGCACCACTTCCTCATTAATGCTTTCAAACAGCACTCAAAGCCATTGCTACAGTAATAGTGTCGTCGCTGCTCGTCGTAACCCTGGGGTTGCCATCAGATTCTGCTGTTTTTATGCTCTTGAAGTGAAAGAATGTGCTGTTTGTGTGTGTTTTTATTTTTTACTAAATTTATTTTGGCAGATCTCCTCATGCTTGAAAATGAACTTAAATACTGACTTTGTTGTAAATACTGACTTAAGTTGTACTTGACTGATACAATGTACGTGAGTTTTTCAGCGTATGCTCATGATCACAATTTGTGTATTTTAGTGCCATCAGTTAAACATTATCCTGTAATGCAATGTTCATATTTTTTTCCCCAGTCGCTTTCAGTGACTGCAGTGGCAGAACACGGATGGTCTGTATCTCCACCGACTCGCGCTTTGACGTGGACACCGATGGCACGGTGAAACTAAAGAGACCGGTCACTCTGCATGAGGGTCATAAGATGTTTTCTGTCCATGCGTGGGACTCCGAAGGCAAGAAACACACTGCATTTGTGAGAGTGGAACACGAGACCAGGGTCAGCCACCACCACCACCACCACGGTCAGCAGGAAGACCTCACGGAAGTCAGCCATGGACAGGTATAATAAGGACTAGCCTGACCTCTTGTGGACTTCATGAATTGCATAAACATTTCATTTTCCCCACATTTCATAAAGGGTGCTTTCTCATCAGAAGAGATTAAAAAAATTAGCAGTCTGAATACTGTGGGCTGCCAGTCTGAGGCTTTACTTTAACCAAAAATGTGTAGTGAAGGTCTTCAGGGCAGGGTTTGGTTGTGTGTATATTTTAGAGATCTATATAAATCAAATGCAGCTTATATTTGAAGATGGCTCCCGATGACTAGCATCAGTCTCTCTGAACAACCTGAGGCTGTGTGCCTTACACAGGGATTCAGTCGTTTTGTAGATCTGCACCATGGCTCTGACAACTGCCTTAATCGAGCAGAGGACGTTCCTTTTCCTTGCTGCCTGAGATACCAGTATTGTACCAGTATTTCTGGAGATTTCTGTACTTTTTGTCCGAGATAATGAGTGTTTATTCCCTGGTACGTGGTAGTAATTTGGACTTAAGACATATGCATGAATATAATGTAGCTATATGGGGTGGGGTGGCGTAGCTGGTAGGATACTTGCCTCTAGACCAAGAGGTCATGGGTTCGAATCCCACCCTCAGCACACCACCACTGGGCCCCCGAGCCAGGGAGAGACTGCCCCCTGTAGGTAGGGAA
This sequence comes from Hemigrammopetersius urotaenia, assembly GCA_037974485.1. Classification (NCBI taxonomy): domain Eukaryota; kingdom Metazoa; phylum Chordata; class Actinopteri; order Characiformes; family Alestidae; genus Hemigrammopetersius; species Hemigrammopetersius urotaenia. The sequence goes on from JBBPDC010199324.1 coordinate 11,500, forward strand.
TGGAAGTCGCCTTGGATAAAAGTCTGATAAATGCAGTAAATGTATATACTGTCAATCAAACTGATCCCTAGGTAATCGCTCAAGCTTGCACATTACAACTGAGGAATACTGACAATGCTCACATTCTATAAATGCCGATGTCAAGATCATTACATCTAATTTTTTTTGTACCACAGAGTGTAACCCCATCTCCTCTCCCAGTTCTGGAGTTTCCAAAGTCTTCAGGGGGGCTGAGGAGAAGAAAGAGAGAATGGGTGATTCCACCACTCAACTTCCCAGAGAATGACCGAGGACCTTTCCCCAAGCAGATGGTGCAGGTGGGTACTGTCACTAATATCAGATGGAGAAAAAAAATCCCAATTTTTGCCTTTTTGTTCTAAGTTTCTCATATAAATGAATGTCCAGATCAAGTCCAGCCACGTTAAGGAAACTAAGATGGTGTACAGCATCTCTGGAGAAGGGGCAGACCAGCCTCCAGTTGGGCTCTTCAACATAAATCGGAACAATGGCACGCTGTATGTCACAAGGCCTCTAGACCGAGAGGAGAAAGATAAATATGTGGTGAGTAATATCGGTTTGTGTGTGTTTCGTCTGTTTTCTTCACCAGCTGTAATAAAGTTGTGTAAAGCACCAAAAATCAGCCCAAACATTGAATTAACATGCTTTTTGCCCTCCTCCTGGCTCCAGCTTCAAGCCCATGCCGTTTCTTCTACTGATGGGATAAAGGAAGATCCCATGGAGATTATAATCAATGTGATTGACATGAATGATAATAAGCCCATCTTCACCCAAAACCCTTTTCTGGGCAGTGTACCAGAAGCTTCAAAAAAAGGTGTGTTTAAGTGTACATATGGGGTTTTGATTGTTTGTTGTAATTTTATTTATTTTAATGTATTTTTCACTGTAAGGCTTTGGGTTTCAGAAAGGCGCCCTCAGATAAAATGTATTATTTAATGAGGCATTTTTTAAATTCAGTTATGGTGCATACTGATGATTGTCATCCACAGGGACGGAGTTCATGACGGTCAGTGCCACTGATGCAGATGAGCCCGGTAACGATAATTCTGATGTCCGATACTCCATCATCAGTCAGAACCCACAACTGCCGAACCCAAACATGTTCGACATTAACCCGGTCTCTGGAGCGATCCGCGTGAACTCTGAGGGACTGGACCGAGAGGTGAGCGCAGAAATCAGCTTCCCGAAAATCCAGTTGAAGGTGGAAATGGATTAAAGTAAGATTTTCACGCCTGAATAATTCTCTTTCAGAAATACCCAGAATACACCTTGGAGATTCAAGCTGCAGATATGCTGGGTACAGGCCAGGTGACCAGTGGAAAAGCTGTCATTACTGTAACGGACAGCAACGACCACGCACCGCAGTTTGAGAAGACCACGGTAAGGCAGTAAATAGATTAAGGTTTAATACATAGAACTTTAACCTTGTTGCTTTGGCTTGTAATGGTTATGGACATGGGGCCGTATTACTTGGTTACAGAAGCACGAAGTTAAGATCGGACGATTTAGGATAGGATTTTTTTTTCCAATTTGGTATTACAGAAGCAGATCCTAACTGGATTTACAATCCTAAATAAGCGATCTAACGTCGATGATCCACTTTTACGTCTAACACAACATGTGATCTGGCGAAGTCACTGTTACCTGCTGCCACTGTAACTTTACGAGGCTCCAGTCCGTAACACTGTATCAGAGTCTCTTCATTACTGTCTTCCGAAAATGGAGATTAAACACCATCCTGCTCTGAACTTTACACCAGAGCAACTGGACAATATGGACAAAAGTACTGGGACAGAGCTTTCATACACAATGTGTGTGCTCACACATACAGTCAAACACTTCGCTTTGAAAATCGCCTTAAGCGAAAAAACGAAGTGCATTTGTTAATTGTACCACAAACGGGAGAACCCCTTGGCGTGGAGTTGATCACACAACCCGGAGTCTAAATAATCAGCTGGCGACAGTTCGTACAGCGGAAGGGTTTAAGACAGTTAAGACTTTTTTTTTTTTTTTTTTTTTTTTAAAGATTTTTTTTTTAGGTTGGCATGCCGTTACCATGGTTACTACACAATTAAGATCGGATCTTCAAGTTAGGACATTCCTGTAATACGGTCCCTAATTAAGAAGTCACTGCAGTCAGATTACTATCCCCTTATTGTGATTTTAAAGCATACTGTGTTGTCTTTCAGTACAATGTGTCCGTCCCAGAGAATAAAGTAGGAGCTTTGGTGGTGAAGATGCCAGTGACTGATAGGGATGAGCCTCAGTCACCTGCCTGGACGGCCAAGTTCAGGATCATTGGTGGAAACAATGGTGGATTCTTCAATGTTAGCACAGGACCAAGCAAACAGGAGGGCATCATTACTACCATCAAGGTACCACAGCATCCAGCTCATCACTTCATTTGGTTGTAGAGTATCTTAACTCTTGTACTCACTGCCCTTTGTATGTTGTCCTTTCAGCCACTGGACTTTGAGCAGAACAACAGGTACACTCTGTTGGTGGTTGCGGAGAACGATGACGCTTTTGCCACACCGCTGCCCACGTCCACCGCCACGGTCACCGTGAACGTTCTTGATGTGAACGAGGCTCCAGTGTTTGATCCAACAGAGAAACCTATTTCCAAGCCTGAAGACCTGCCAGTCGACAGTGAACTGACTGTGTACACCGCCAATGATCCAGACACTGCGAAGAACCAGAAAGTGACGTAAGATTTTTGGTTTAACAACAACCATTACGTTGCTCTGGATAAGCGCGTCAGCTAAATAATG
>JBBPDC010199333.1:0-14287 GCA_037974485.1 Hemigrammopetersius urotaenia
ATCTGCCGGTTTTACCGCAGTGTACATCAGTAAAATAATTTTATTAACGTTACTCACATTTATACGAACCAGCTGCCCTCGTTTGGGCTTGTATTTCAGTGTTGGTTGCCATTATCCACCAAAACACGTTGAAAGTCACGCCCCCTCCGCTACGTGGTCAAAATGGCGCCCGTTTAGTGCGCATAGTGTGCATTGTTCTGCACTGAGTTTTCTGGTCGATTTCAGTGCAGCATCCGGGTACTTTCAGTGCAGTGAGTTTCAGCTCGGTTTTAAGTGTGAGTGCACTACGCCCTAAAATCGCGCACTCAAAGTGCGCAAGTGTGCGATTTCGGACACACTGACTATTTTGAACTCCTAATGTTATCCCACGTGCTTACTATGCTGCCCGATGTGACATTTTTCTTTACAGGATAGTTTGGAAAACAAGAGGTGATGAAATTGATGGAGAATGAACACAAAGCAATGTCTATGCCAGTCTATCACTGTTCACTGGCTGATGTTGTAAGTAGCTCGCTAGCAAGCCAGCTGGCTATGCTGGTGCCCAACCCATGCGAAGTGAGCGGTGTACCAGTGCGAAATTCAAAGCTGTTTCGTTGCAGTGGAAGATTAGCGTTGCTTTAGTGGTGCACATCAGAAAACTTCAAAAGCTAAATATCATACGTGTGAATCCTGGAAGGCAACTGTTTCTATAGCAACAGGCTCAGTTTGCTGTTTCATAAAGGGCAATGTAAGAGAGAGTTCAACCAAATACAATACTGCCCTTCACAAGTTTGGGGACACTTTGTATGCGACTATACTTGTAATGAGGTTTTAGGTAATGATAAGACACATTTCTTCTCCAGAATGTTGTTTAAGGTTCAAGTTAATGCTTTAAGCAGTTGAAAGTTTGGAGTGGCATCACAGCGATGGGAGAAAAGTGGTCTTTTTATTCAGAAAGTAACACAGTCCTCTAAATCAGTGCTTCCCAAACTTCCCACAGCCCCCCCAACCAAAAATTGGAACAGCTGCAGAAATAAATCTACCTTAGTGGCTTAGCGGTGTAAACCAACACTTAGCAAAAGTGCTACTGGAGAACTTGTAGTGAGGAGTGCCACTTCATAGAGTTCTTTGAGTTGATTACACACTTAAGGGGGCACTCCTAAGCAAGCCGGCACAATTTTCTAATGTTTTATTATTAATATATTTTGAGATATATAAAGACCATTTGAGCGATTGGCACAGTTCCAACTCTGACACATACATTATAGCCCTATTGCGCATGCATACAACATGTCAATCGGATGATCAGTATTGTTCATTTAATGCATTTTTGGATCAGGGACAGAGTATTGATCATTTAATGAATTTTTGGATGAGTCACGTTGAATAGGGAGAAAGAGGAATGAATAGGGAAGGACAGTAATGTTCAAGCTCTGTGACATTGCCTCACTCTGCTGGCAGAAATGCAGCGCTGAGGAAGTAAAACAGGCCTCTAATATCTGACCATAAACAGCCTTTAAGACACTAAAGCTCAGGTCTGTTATTAAATGAAAGATGTGTTACTGTTGTGGTTTATTATTAAATAATCAGCCCCTGTTAGTTAGCCAGCAAGCTGCTAGCCAGCTCAGCAAGCTGATTTTAGCCGTTTTTGGCTTATGTTAAAAGTGGGGCGCAACAGTACTTCACTTTGTAGTTGTAAATAAAACACACATCATATTTAAGCTAAATTAATCTGCCTTAAATTATCACTCATTAGTGCACAGCACAGCAGACGTAAGCGAGTGCAGAAGGCGAGGAGGTTTAACAGCTATGCATAAACACGCAGCTAATGGCTTAATGCTAATCACAGAAAGCTATAAATAACTCACTACAAAAGTGAACAGAAACGAATGCACAGTTTAAGAGGAGGTATGTCTTAACTACAGTAACAGATAAGGGCAAATGGAGGAAATGGGTGGAGTTTTAGAGACGAAACAAATCTTACATCTAATGCACCGCTGTGATTTACAGTACTTTGAAACATGACGTTGTTACAAAAGAGCAAAAAATACAGAGAGCTGAGTGTCCCCAAACTTTTGATAAGCAGTTTAGACCAGCATGAGAAATGTATTGACCCCCCTGTATTCCTCATGTGATTGATAATGAATTGTGATCAATATCTTCTCTTCTTTTATGCTGAATGTATTGATCTCTTTTTCCCTCCCTCTGCCCCCCTCCCCCTCTTTCGCTGCTACTGCATTTGAAAGCACTTTTCCCGTTTGGTTATTTCCTCTTTTTTTTCTGGAACGAATGGAGAGTTTTTTGTTTTGAAGGATAAATGGTAAATTGATGATGATGATGACGATGATGATGATTATGGGATTTTTATGGGATCTTGCATTCTGAACTGCCCAGCTAATGGTTTGAGTTCTTCCCTGGCCTTGACCTTTGACCCCTGTAGATACTTGTAGTTCACACACTGCCCACCTTCAGTCCAGATACACACATGGAGTCTGAAGAGTTTGATGCTGGATGAAGGTTTTTTTTTAAATATATATTATAGATTGAATCTGCTTGCGTTGATTCAGTGACCAAATGATGTGCAGCTATTCTCTCTCTCTCTCTCTCACTCTCTTTCTCTCTCTCTCTTGCTCGCTCTCTCTTTCTCTTGTTCTGTCAGCCTACATGACTACTAACAGAAAGAAAACGAAATTGCACAAATAAATATAAAGTAAACCTCCCACACAGAATCTACTGCCATGATTTGATTTGGTTCAGATTCTTAGGGAAATTGTTCATTTGTCCCATTATTACGATTCAGTAAGTGGTTCTGTGGATCGAAGACACTCAGAAACCAAAAAAGGGTTCTTTGCCATGAAGAACCTTTCATGGAAAATGAGATGTGTGAATGTGAAGAACCTTTTTAAAATGTAGAGAAATTGCACACAATGTAAATGCTGATTAACAACCATTATAACAAGGATTATAAAAGGTTTTTCACACTCATACGTCTCATTTTACTAAAATGATTCTTCTATGGCATTGCTCGAAGTTTTACATTTAGCCATGATTCAGTTTGACAGAATATGGGCAATAAAACAACACTCAGCAGTTATTTAAACTTTTTTTACATATAAAAATAGCCAGCAATTTTAATTTTGGTCAGAAAAAAAATTAAATATTATTATAACTGAGTATTATAATGAACATTCCAAAACCGGATCTCTACCTTTCCACCTGTTAGCGATTTCTGGGCTGCGATCGGAGAGTTTGGTGAATGAACTGCCCACCTGTTGGCTGCAGACTGTTGTAACAATCCAGCCAATCACCTTTAAGCGGAGGGATATAAGTGTTAAAGTCAGGACCAATCACAGCCTCCCTGTTAATATGAATATTCAGCCAACAAATCATGCTCAATGTATTCAGTAATCACTGCAAACACTTTTCAAAATATTATATGATAATTATGAATTCACTCCCATTTAAAGGGTATTTCTTATGTACACTATTTGCACTTATATTCTATGCTACGAATACTAACGAATACCATCCTTGCTAATATCGCTAACAGTGACTGTAGAACGCTAGTTGCGCTCATTGTTAGCGGCATTAACATTAGCAGTGCAGTGTCCCTTTAATAATGTACAGTACTGTGCAAAAGTCTTGAGCACCCCTCATTTCTTTATTTTTTGTAGAAAATGAGAGAGTAGGTCAGTACATTGATTTACTGCAGCATGTGTAAACATCCATGTAAATACAGTATCAACACAAAGAGAATTTGTTTAATTCTAACCAGCCTTATAGTTAGTATTTGTTCTGATCACCGTTCACAGCCTGAACTCTCTTAGACAAGCTTGCCTGTAGTTTCTTTAAGTGTCTTCAGGAGTTGTTCTCCAGGCTTCTTGAAAGACATTCTAAAGCTGTTCTTTGGACGTCTGCTGCCTTTTGTTCTGTTCTCTCTCCAGTTGATCCCATACTAATTCAATAATGTCTGGTCTTTGAGAAGACCGATCCATGACTGATAGTGTTCCATTGTATTGTTTTCTATCAAGGTGCTTTGACTGTACTGACAATTTTTTGTGATTGTTGTGAGGCTCAAAAATGAAGCCGTTGCCAGTCGGACGGTGTGGCGGAAGCCTCATGAGTTTTGCACAGTACTGTAGTTCTTCAGCCTGATCTCCGTCTGCTTGAGAGGACAGAAGGTGCACCAACTCAAGACACACTTGTAACAGAAGTCAGTGGGTAGAGCTTATAATGTGTTTGGCGGGTTTTCTGTGCTTTTCATGTTTCCGGGTATAAGGTGTGGAAATGATGGTCTGTGCAATCTGATGCTACACTAGAGAGGCAGCAGATGGAGGCCTGGTTGAAAAACGATAAACTATTCCTTTAATCAAGAGACAGATGATGCACAAAACAGATGCAAAACACATAAATACACAAGTGGTCACTTTTAAGGAGTCCCACCTGCACTGTCACCACAAAACTCTCTTTCTTTCTTTCTTTCTCTTTTTTTCTTTCTTTCTTTCTTTCTTTCTTTCTTTCTACCTTTCTTTCCTTTTTATAATGTGAAGGTGTGCTGAATGAAAAAAGAAAACAGAAATAAACAAAAAATGAGTTCTTCTGGTGCGTGTCGTTCAGATTCAGGTGTGTTTCTGTTTAGTTCTTTCGTTATGGTTCTGAGTTTCACTCTAATTTACACTTATGGATTAATCAACACTCTGGTGAACAGTTAGTACTTGAATTTTTCTGTTGAATAAAGTTTTTTTGGCTTTATTGCAGCCTCCAGACTGTCATTTTGTGTGTTAGTGGTTCTGATTTCAGGTAAAAGTCTAAGTCGCTCACATTCGAGGTGATTCTTCCTCACAGAAAGTGAGGAGTCGTTCTACCAGAGTTTTGGTCCTAAACCCATTCTTGATGGAGGGATACATGCAGTGCGTCACAAGTCCAACTAGAGTTAGTATCCATAACAGCGGAGGAGAATCTGGTCCCAGATCAGTTCTATACCACATCCACAAGTCTGATCCACCTCAATGACCTGGGCAGGGCTGGACTGGCCATCGGGCATGCCCGGGACCTAGGTACACTGGTTGCAAAATAACCCTTAAAGAAAACTGGTTTAGTACATATTCTCCACTTTTAGCATCGACATCCACATAACCTCACGCTGAGCTTCACTGGTGTTCAATGGTGAATGAATCGGCTGTATTTTTTACCGCTTCGTATTCGTATTGAACCGCTTCGTATTAAACTCACACTGGATGACTGTAACCATTGAATTATGGAGAAATTTTGGAAACGTGATAGATTTTCCTGTTGACAAGCAGGAATTAAGTTATGGATTTGCGGAGGTACCGTTTTCCGCCACCAGGTGGAGCGTTAGGGCCAAACCCAGCCTGACCAATAAAGGAATGAAAAAAAAGACAGAAAGAAAAACGGAGAGGAAAGAGAGAAAGTTGTGGTGGGAGAGAGTAGCAAAGGAGAGGCAGGACGCAGAGGCTTTTAAGCTTCAGAAACCAACACAGACATGAGCTGAGGCTGAAGACCAGGGACTGTAACTGGAAGTCTGACCTTCTGACCAGCCATGGACAAACAGAAAGGTGAGTGAGATCCAGCTTCTCCCACTGTTTCACTTCAGGCTGGAGTTCGGAGGGACTGAGAACTAAAACTGATGAATAAAACGCTGGAGACTTCTCTCTGCTCCATTCACACACAGCTCATACATACTCCACACACTACTTTCACACACACTTCTTTCTCATACACACTGCTCAGGACTGACTCTCATGTCCACTCTCATGTCAACTTTTCCATTATTAGTCCTAAAAGTTTAAGAGACATTAGCATTTGCTAAGAGACATTTGCTAATATGTACCATATATAAACTAATAAATATGAGAGACTGTATATATATACTAATATGTGTGTATATAAGCATGTAAGTCAAAAAGATAATAATGTGCATGGGAGACTGTATATATACTAATATGTATTGTATATAAATTTGAGAGACAGTATATAAACTAATATGAATCACATATAAACATGGGAGACATACATGTACATACTAATAAATACCATATATAAGCATTATAGACAGCATATATACTAATGAATACCATTAATAAATACCTTAAATAAGCAAACTATATACTACCACTAAAGTGGATATACTAATAAATACCACATAAAAATATTATAGACTGAATGTACACTAATAAATACCATTTATTAGAAAGTGGATATACTAATATATGCTATATAAATGTGGTATATAATATGTACTATATTAATGCATACTGTTATACTAATATAAACATTATATACTATATAGTCTATATGTTAAGATATGCCATATATTGGTATGTGAGATTGTACATATACTAGTATACACCACATATGAGCATGAGTGACCATATATAAACTAATATATACTGTATATAAGCTTGAGTAACAGTATATAGACTAATAGCCTATATTCATAACTAAGCATGAGATACAGCATATATACTAATATATAACATACAAAAATATTATAGACAGCACACACACAAATAAATGCCATGTATGAGTACAAGAGAAAATTTATATAATAATATATACTATATATATAAACAAGCGAGAGTATATATACTAATGTAGAGCATATGTAAAGATGAGGAAGAGCATACATACTAAACATACAAAAATAAACACATGAAAAGTATTGTTATAGTAATATACACCATATATATATATATATAGCATTATATACCATATATATACCATATATAAACATGAGACTGTATATATATTAATATATGCCTTATATAATCATGAGAGAGAGCATATATATGAGAGATGGAGTATATCACAATCATATATATATATATATATAAACATGAGAGAGAATATATTCTAATATGTATCCTGTGTTAGTGCTAAGAATGGCCGAAGTCCTTTGCGTATGAAGTAATAGCAGGAATAGTTGGGGCTTAGTGGTGATGAGTGGCTGAGAGTGTGGTCAGTGCTACATATCTGCCCACTGTGTCAGGGTGATGAAGTCAGCTGAAGCTGCTCCACTGGCTCAGCAGTTAGAACGCCAGAGGAAAACAGACACATTAGGAGCACAGACAACGTTGGGTCTCTGGGAAAAGTGGTGTTGCATCAATAAGAATGACTGTAAATATAACAGGAGAAGACCTGGGAGATGAAGATGGTATGTTAAGTTTTGTTTCTTTATCTTAGATCTGCAGCTAAGACTAGAAGCCAACAGTCGCCCAAATCGTTTCCATCTCCAGAGCTTTTCTGGATCCACTCAGACTCCAGCCAGCTCTTCATTAAGGTGGACTAGACTTGTGTGCGTGGTCTAGGACACTCTATGACTTACTGTGAGCTGTAAAACAATAACTGAACTTCCTCATTAAGGCAGATCAGACCTGTGGAAGTGGTTTTGGACACAGTATGACTGTGAGCTGTAAAAATGAACTGAACTGAACTTCACCATGGAGCCAAATGCTGCGCCTTTGTGCACAACAGGGTCTGTTTTCACAAACTGCCTCAGGAGCAGGAGTGCTGATCTGGAGTCAGTGTATGTAATGTCATAAATATGGTGGAATCTGATCCCAGTTCAGTCCTGCTCTGTGAACAGCAGCCCTGGTGTCGTCTGAAACAGCGGCCTGAAGTTCTGTAGTTCAATTCATTTTTATAGCTCACAGTAAGTCATAGCAAGTCCAACATCCACAAGTCTGATCCACCTTGATGAAGAGCTGGATGTTGTTTGAGGGGACAAAGACATTTTAGAGATGAAAAGATTCACTATTGTCTTCTAGTGTTTGTTAGCCTTCAGTTCTGAACTAATGTTACTTTAGAGGTTGACCTGTGTTTTAAGACTAAAATGATTTGCTGTTGCTGAATCACGGTCAGTTCACTGAAACAGCCATAGAATCTCATCTGATTGGTCAGTTGATGTGGGATTACGAAGGCCTATCTGACAGTAACAGCAAACAAATGATATATGGTCCATCCCTGACAATCTTTAACCATTTTTGACATTTGTTTTAATACTATACTGTGCAAAAGCTCCTCTCGTTTGTTTATATTTGGCTTTAAATCACCTTGTTGGTGCAAAAATACTGTGTTATCTTTGGCATTTTGTTTAGCTTCCATGAATGAAATGGGAACAAATGTTTCACTGGGACATGCAGCAAAGTCTCTAAAGATACAAGGAGCTTAGATAAAGGAGTTCCAACCTCTCAGCATTCAGTACCACCAGTATACTGATCACCGCCTGATCATCTGGGATCATCTGCTCCTTCACTGGTTCAGGACTTCAGTTTGATGTGGTTTATTCTGCTTGATTAATTCATACTGTGTGTCTTAACAAACAGGTCCAGTCAAGTTTGTTTGTGAAGCCCATTATCATACACAAAGGTCATTCCGTGTGCTTTACAGGAATAGAATAAAACCATTAAGCTTAAAAATATAGTACCAAAAAAAAAAGGAAATGTAATCAAATTAAAAACAAATGTATGAAAGAAATAAAAGAATACAGAGAAAATCAATACAAGACGAGGAAAAGTGTGTGGATTTTTAGTGGGTTAATTTTATCTGTGTTTTAAAGCTACACTTGGTACAGATCTGGCCGTTGGCTCCAGTGGTAGGCAGCAGAGTGAACAAACACCATTTCACCATGTGAATTAAATGGTGAATTATTACAGTGAAAATGTAAACAATACAAGAAATTCATTGCTTTGGAAGCAAAATAGGATGAACTCCGGGGGGTGGTGGTGTTGTATATCAGTTGAAAATGAGTCGGATCTGAAATGGGCCACACTTCATGGCCGCAGCGGACCCTCAGGAGAGTTCCGGGTCTGGAGATTGTTTATGTTAGCTGCGACTGAATGGTTGTGTGTGAGGCGAACAGGCAGCTGTTGTAAGTGGAGTTTGACTTGAGACGCTAGATCAGTGGGACACGGATGTCAAAGTCGCATGACTGAGTGTCTGTGAACTGTTTTCATTCTTCCTGGCTCTAATTGGCGCACACACACTCACACACTAACATGCACTCACACATTGCTCAGTGATGCGACAAGCTCTCTGTGCTCCACCTAGTGGTGGAGAGTGGTATCCCTGCACATTCATTTAAACTTAACTGCTGTTTATAAAAGGGAAATGCCACCTATTTCTTAAAATTCCCCCATAATGATACATAAACAGACTCCTACAGAGAGTGTTTGGTGTGAAAGGTTGTTTGTAGAGACTCTGATCGCTTTACAGTGGTGGTGAATGGAACCAGACGCCTCCAACACAAATGCAGCCCGTTTTATTCACTATCGACCTCCAGTGAAGCTCCATGTGTCTCTGTGAGTTTATATGGATGATGGTAAAATTTGGGGACTATTGTTACTCAAGAGGCCGTGCATGAATTCTTTTTAGAGGGAGATGTCTGGTTCCTTTCGCCACCACTGTGAACAGTTCGGATTCGGTTGATGACGGTAAAATAGCAGAATATCTGAATTAAATGAGTTTTCTTTGGGGACTGTTTTGCATCCAGCTCTTCATTAAGGTGGATCAGACTTGTGAACTTCAGCTGGTGTTTCGGATGATATCAAGGCTGCTGCTCACAAACCAGGACTGTTCTAAGATCAAATTTCTCCATATTTATGATATCACAGAAACTGATTCTAGATCAGTGCTCTTGCTATTGATGCGGTTTGTGGCGTAAAAAGGCGCTGCAGTGTTTTGCTTCACGCTGAAGTCTGATCCACCTTAATAAAGAATTAATTTTCACAGCTCACAGTAAGTCATACTGTGTCCTAAACCATGTCTGCAAGTTTTGTGGATGAAAACATTTGAGTGACCATTGACTTCTAGTGTTAGTGATGTCAGCGTTGTAGCTCCAGTTCTGAAATATAGAGGAAATTATGGACTCCAGACATGATTGACACCCCCATGGTGTCAGTCATTTCTTTACATTTTCCCTTGTAAATACAGTGTTGTTGAGATATAGGAAGGAATGCATTTGTGGGCGGGACCCGGATAGTTCTATCAGCTACACTAATGAGGTTCCTTTCACAGCTGCTGCCTGACCCCCTCTGACCCTCACATTCCACCGCTACGCTGCTATTCCTGGTGTTTGAAGCGCACATCTTTGTCTCATCTGTATTTTGTACGTGCGTATGTGTGTGTGTGTGTGTGTGTGTGTGTGTACACTGTCTGTAAACACAGAGACACTTCAAAGGATCAGGATGTGGTGCTGATAGTGGAACAGGCCGCTTTCATTCCACCCATCAACATCACCGCCTCATTTACGGTCAACACACACACATATACACGCATACACACACACGTACACACAAACACAAATACACACATATACAGGCACACATACACACAGACACACACACACTCGCATTATATTTTGTGGGAACCATTTCCTATACGAATTAGTCATTCAGGTGTGTTCAGTCAATTAAACTCTGTTCCAATTATGGATAATTAAATAATGTGTATGTGAAGAATGGCACCCAGGTAGAATATACCCTATACACAGTATAGGCAGTAATGCGTATATATGTGTATGTATATATTTTGTGTGTGTATGTGTGTGTATGTATATATTTGTGTCTGTTTGTGTGTGTATAGGTGTTTGTGCGTGTATGTGTGTACGTATAAATTATATATATATATATATATGAGTAAGTGTATGTGAGTGTGTGTGTGTGTGTGTGTGTGTCTGCTGAGTCACTCGTTCAGCTGTTGTAAGCGCAGCCGGTGTGTCTGGATGAAGGATGGTTGCTAATCCTGCGACGCGGTGTCCAGGCAGCACTGCTGGCATGTGAAGCAGCGGGTTTCCTTTTATAGCATTTGAAGGCCTTGAGCGGCGTGGAGCTTCTCCTGATCTGCTCTTCTAAAAGTGTGGAACATTCAAACACTCGAACACTCGTCCAGCTAACGCACTAGCTAGCCACAAGGAGGCTAATCCGTGCACACCTATGCATGGTTAGCATCGTGCCAACTGCCTCAACCACTCAGTCAAATCAAACTGTGTGCAATTGATATGCCTATGTAGTTTCTGACCCTCTACGACTCACTGTTATCGAGAAACACGGATAAACCTGAAATACGCTGATACGCAGCTGATGGTCAGGTTCATTGGCGTTAAGTGTGTGAATCTTGTTTATGTCTATGAATCTTATATCCGATCACTCTAACACAACTGGCAGTTTTAGTGAATGTTTTGTTTAATAGTTTATCTGTTGATTTATTTAATCCGGTCCTACTGTAGTGATAATCACCTCCAGCTGTGTTTGGACTGCTGTCAACCTCAGAATGTTCAGCCTGGACATTCTTACAGCACTACACCTATTATTGTTATCATTCTTATCATTATTATTATTATTATTAGTAGTAGTAGAAGTAGAGGTAGTAGTAGTGGTGGTGGTGGTAATAGTATTTATTTGTATTACTGTTAGTAGTAGTAGTAGTAGTGGTGGCTTTTATTATTATTAGTATGATTATTATTATTTGTGAGATCCTTGTCTTAGTCAGTAAATGGGTGAAAACAGTCCTGCAGGATTCGTTACATTTCTTTAAAGACTGCGGCCAAAACCAAGAACAGAGTGGGAGTCTGAGGTATTTCTGACATGTAGTGAAAGAAAAAAAAAAGACATGGTGAGAGAGGGAGAGAGAGTGAGGGGGCAGGCTGAGAGAGAGAGAGAGAGAGAGGGAGAAGAAGAAGACGTTGAGAATGCAAGAAAGAGAGAGAGGAAGGGGGAGAAGACACAGAGAAGTACAGAAAGAAATTATAGATAAAGAGGAAGAGAGAGAGAGAAAGACAAACAGTAGGGGAGAGGGAGAGTTAGAAAGGGAGAGAGGAAGGGGGAGAAGACACAGAGAAGTACAGAAAGAAATTACAGATAAAGAGGCAGAGAGAGAGAAGGACAAACAGTAGGAAAGAGGGAGAGTTAGAGAGAGAGAGAGGTAGGGAGAAAAAGAAAGAGAGAAAGAGAGGTGGGGAGAGAGAGAAGGACAAAGAGAGATGTAGGGAGAGAAAGAGAGAGAGAAGGTCAGAATGAGAGAGAGGTATGGAGAGAAAGAGAGAAAGAAGGACAGAGAGAGAGGTAGGTAGGGAGAGAAAGGAAGAGAGAAAGACAGAGAGAGTTTTGGAGAGAGGGAGAGAAGGACAGAAAGAAAGGTAGGGAGAGAAAGAGAGAGAGGACAGAATGAGAGATAGGTAGGGAACATGCCCCCACGCCCCTCATAACATTACTATAACGGACTGAAACAGGACCTCATATCTTATTCACTGTCATATTTCATATAATATCTGATTTATTATTACATCACATGCTGCTACACTACTGCTTACATTACTCTGGACACTCTGTTACATTACTCTTTACATCACTCTGGTCACTTTGTTCACTCTGTTTTATGTTGCTGCGCTATTATGGCTCAATGCACTTTAACATTCCATTTGCACAATGCACATATTGCTGCTACATTTATATGAACACAAATAAAAAACAAAACAATTTTTGGTGCTCCTTGTTTAAGTCTAAGTTTAAGTCATTTACTTTAGATTTGTGTTAGAAAATCTCAGATTTATATTTTTAAAAATGTACTTACTTTTATACTTATATCTCCTTGTACTCATCTCTTATTTTATCTGTGTTTTAGTACATATCCAGATCTCTTTAAATTAAAAATTTACTTATTGCTTAAGATGTTTGCACAGTCAGAAAGGAGCGGTTCAGGATGCATTTCACTGTGTGTTGTACTTGTATGACTATGCATGTGACAAATAAAGAATCTTGGATCTTGGAGAGAAAGAAAGAGAGAGTTTGGGTGGGAGAGAGAGAGAGAGAGGGAGAGAGAGAGAGAGAGAGAGAGGGAGAGAGAGAGAGAGAGAGAGAGAGAGGGACAGAGAGAGAGAGAGAGGGAGAAAGAGAGAAAGCTGAAATCTTGCCTGATAGCTGAAAGAAACAGACTGGAGAGCTACCTTATGACCAGCTTTCCAGGTTGCCGGGCAAAAAATCAAAACAACACCAACAACAACAAGCACCACCGCTGAGAAGAGAACCTCTCCCTGCTCAGGAGGGAAGAGAGAAAAATGAGGAGGAGTAAAAGAGCCGGAGAAGAGAGAGAGAGAGAGAGAGGGAGAGAGAGAGAGACAGGAAGATTGAGAGAGTGGGAGGAGGAGGGAGACAGCGAGGAAGTGGGAGAGAGGAAAGATGGTTTGAGATATGTGGAGGGGAGAGAGGTGAAGTGAGAGCGGGGTGTGTGTTTGTGTGTGTGTGTGTTTGTGTGTGTGTGTGTGTGTGAACAGATGAGAGAAGGCGGCGATAGTGATCAGCGATTGCTGGAGTGGTGATCAGAGAAACGAAGGAGGAACAGAGAGAGGGCGAGAGGAAGTTTGTGTGTGTGTATGTGTGTGTGTGTGTGTGGGCTTGGTTTCATTCATTTTCTGGGCAAAATGCTTCTGACTCTTAAGTACATGCAGTATTTTGCACTGGTTTGAAGACACTTTAGTGCTGCGATGCAGGGCCTGTGGGGGGTCCCCAGCTCCCAGTTTACAGTTATATATATCATGTAGCTTTGGAAGTTACGTGGAAACCACTATATTAAATTAGTTATTTAAGCATGTGACATATTTCTTTACATGTTAAACTAAATTGGGCTGACAAGTGAATTTCAGTTTGAACGCCTGGATCTTTTTTCTGTCAACAAACTGCTGATCTGATGCCTGGTGTTCTGGGTTTAGGGTGCTATTTAGTGTGTATATGTATGTATCTATCATCAAGGAAAGTGGATTTACTCAACGTTTATCACTTTAGTTCCGATATTTCCTATTAGAGAGATGTAGCATGTGCAGTGGTCACTATGGCATTATACCAATATAGAGGTCACTCGGGCATATCACTTGTTTCATTTCTTTGCGGACTTGATGTGATAAAATAATAGCAATAATATAATAATCATAACATGCACAGTGCCCTGCAAGTCTTAGACTTAAAGTCTTAAAACCTGTTTAGCTGAGCAGTATATTCTTCTAATATTAGAATATAAACAAATAATATTAATGCAGTAAATGGTCATTCTCACCAAATCCCTCAAATACCTGATTCAGCTCAATCAGTACTTCATTAGATTAAATCAGGAGCTGCTGAAGGAACTTCCCAAATCTGGAACCGAACCTGTGTTCTTCTAGTGCACAGTACTTCAAGTACTTTTTACAAACAAAAAAAAGCCTGATATCATTGTAATGCGCTCTCTCTCTCTCCCTCTCTCTCTCTCTCTCTCTCTCTCTCTCTCCCTCTCTCTCTCTCTCTCTCTCCCTCTCCGTCTC